>PVKS010000909.1:0-162594 GCA_004027875.1 Aplodontia rufa
CGTTCCACCCGCTCCCAGCTCCGGAACGTTGCAGGGAGCGACACAGATAGACTAATAATTACATATATTTAATGTAAATATTTAATAAATATATGCTTAATATGGATATGAAATATACACTCCATAGTATTTGCAGAGATGCCCAACATGCAGTTATTCAGGGTAGTCAGGGAGGAGTGGTAATGAAATTTCATTGAGAAGTCTTTTACAAGCAAAATGGATCAGCTACCAATAGCAAGTTATGACCTACTTTGAAAATCCCTTTCTTAAAATTCCCTAATTTAAATCTAAGTGATGGGAGACATCATGCAATGAGTTAGGATTAGAACTTCTAATGGGGAGTTAACACTTATATTCTGTAACAAGCTTTATAAATTTTTTTATTAAGGAGTCAAGTTGTCGTACACTTATAAATGCATATAAAGTAACAATATGATATGCTTTTTTTTTTTTTTAAGAGAGGGACAGTGTGAGAGAGAGAGAGAATCAGTTTTATTTAGATATTTTTTTCATGTGGCTTTTGGTCCTCTAAGACTTTGTTGTGCACGTGGTGCTGGGTTTTGAACTCGTGTACTCGCACATGCCAGGCAAGCGCTGTAACTGCTGAGCCACCACTCCAGCCCCTATGATATGCTTTTGATCCTAAACCATAATTACCCCCATATCACCCACACCTCAGTCTGTTGATTGTTCTGTATTATACCCCTGTAACAGATTAAAATCAATCTCTCTCTATTTATCTATCTATCTATAATGATGGTGAATTTTCCTGAATTAAGTGATTGCATAAGTATTATTTGACTTCTCAGTGGGGGTGGGGATGGGAAGATTAATGTGACATTTTACATTGTTGGTTGTCTCCCTAGATCCCTCTCTATCTTCTCTCTCTCCCCCATACCCCACTACCATCCCTAGCACCACAAGTCTGTCTTCTCCCTAGATCATGTGTTGCTGTGCCCTTGGTGGGTCAAATACATGAGTTTGTCTTCCTTTTCACCCAAGCTTGGATTTAACTCTAGTCTTTACAAATGAGGGAAAATATTTGATCCTTGAATCTCTGGATTTGGCTAACTTCACTCAGCATGATTTTTCCCATTGCTTTCCATTTACCATCAAAGGCCATAATATCATTGTTTCTAATAGATGAATAGAACTCCATTTTGTGTGTGTGTGTGTGTGTGTGTGTGTGTGTGTGTGTGTGTGTGTATACCACAGCTTTTGGATCCAATCATCCAGTGAGGGGCATCTAGGTTTGTTTTGTAATTTAGCTTTTGTAAATTGAGCTGCTATGAACATTGATTTTGCTGTGTCGCTGTAGTGTGCTGATTCTAACTCCTCTGGGAATACATCTAGAAGAGGGAGGGATAGCTGGGTCATATGGTGGATCCACCCCTAATTTATTGAAGAGTCTCCACACTGCTTTCCAGAGTGGCTCTACCAGTCTGCAATTCCATCAACAGTGTGCTAGTGTTCCTATCTTCCCACAACCCCTCCAGCATTTGTTATTGTCTGTATTCTTCATCTTTGCCAGAATGACTGGAGTGAGGTGAAGTCTTCAGGTAGTTTTGATTTGCATTTCTCTGATTACCAGTGATTTAGAACACTTTCTCATGTATTCATTGGCTTGTTCAATATCTCTGTTGAGAAGTTTCTGTTTAGCTCTCAGGCCCATTTATTGATTGGATTGTTTATGTTTTTGTTAATTGAGTTTTTTTTAGTTCTTTGTAAATTTTGGATATTAATCCCCTGTCAGAGGGGTCACAGGCCATGTTTATCTCCCATTCTGTAGGTTGTCTCTTGACTGTTCTAATTCCTTGCCTGAGCAAAAGCTTTTTTAATTCAATGGCATCCTCCTCATTAATTCTTGACGTTTAATTCTTTCCCTTTGGGAGTCTTGTTGAGGAAGTTGTTGCCAACTCCTATATGCTGGAGTGTTGGACCTAATTTTTCTTCTAACAGTTGTAGCTGGTTCAATTCCTAATTCCTTAATCCATTTAGACTTGATTTTTGTGCAAGGCTAGAGATAAGGATCTAATTTCAGCTTTGTGCACATGGCTATCCAGTTTGTCTAGCACCATTTGTTGAATAGGTTGTCTCTCCTCCATGTTGTATTTTGACCCCCTTTGTCAAGGATCAGACATTTAAAGATTTATAGGTTTGTCTCAGAGTCTTCTATTGTATTCCTTTGGTCTTCATTCCTATTTTGATACCAGTACCAGGCTGTTTTTGTTATTATGGTTCTGTAGTATAATTTTAGATCTGGTATTGCAAATTCATCTGTTTCATCTTTCTTGCTTACTAAAGCATGGGCTATTCTGGGTTTCTTGTTGTTCCAAATGAGTTTGAGAATGGGTTTTTCTATATTTGTAAAGAATGACATTGGAATCTTGACGGGCAGTGCATTGAATTTGATTAGTGCTTTTGGCAGAATGGTCATTTTAATTATATTAATTCTGCCTAACCAAGAACATGGAACATCCTTCCGTCTTATCAGTTCTTCATTTTCTGTCTTTGGTGATTGATAATTTTCATTGTAGAGGTCTTCCCTTGTCAGAATAATTCCCAAGCATTTTTTTTTTTAAGATATTGTGAATGGTACTGATTTCCTCATTTCTTCTTCTGTCCTATTTTTGTTAGTGTATAGGAAAGCTATTGATTTATGGATGTTGATCTTGTACCTACTGCTTTGCCAAATTTGTTTATAAGCTCAAGCAGTTTTTTGGATTTTCCAGATACAGGATCATGTTGTCAACAAAAAAGGGATAGTTGAATTTCCTATTCTTATCCCTTTGATTTCCTTCTCTTGCCTGATTGCTCCAGCTAGGGTTTTGAGGACCACATTGATTAAAAGTGGTGAGAGCAGGCAGCTTGTGTTGTTCCAAGTTTAGTGGAAATGCTTTCTGCTTTTCTCCATTTAGTATTATACTAGCTGAGCTTTTGGCCTTTACCCAGTTAAGGTAAGATCCTTTGATCCCTGTTTTCTCTAGAGTTTTGAGCATAAATGGGTGCTGGATTTTATTGAAGTCTTTTTCTGCATCAATTGAGATGATCATATGGTTTTTGTCTTTAATTCTGTTTAAGTGATGAATCACATTTATTGATTTGCGTATGTTGAACCAGCCTTGCATCCTTGGAATGAAACCCACGCGATTGTGATGTATTATCTTCTTGATGTGTTTTTCAATATGGCTTGCCAAAACTTTACTGAGGATTTTTGCATTGATGTTCATCAGGGATGTTGGTCTGTTATTTTCTTTTTCTTTTTTCTTTCTTTTTTTTTTTTTTGATGTGTCTTTATTGGGTTTTGGTATCAGAGTTATGGCTGACTTGTAAAAAGTGGAGAGTTCCCTCCTTTTCAGTTTCTTGGAAGAGCTTAATAAGGAGAGGTGTTCGCTCCTCCTCATAGGTGTAGTAAAACTCAGCGGGGAATCCATCAGGTCCTGGGCTTTTCTTCTTTGGAAGGCTTTTAATTGCTATATGGGTTTCAGTGCCTATTATTTGGTTGTTTAGGATTTCAGTATTATTCTTTGTCAATTTGGGGATATTGTATGTGTCTAGAAATTTAGCCACGTCTTCCAGATTATCTAAATTAGAGGAATCTAGTTTTTCAAAATATGTTCTGACAATCTATTTGATTTCCATGGGGTCATTGGCGATCACTGCCTTTTCAGTTGTGATTTTATTGATTTGCTTCAATTTTCTCTTCCTTTTAGTGGCGATTAGCCAGGGGTCTGTAAATTCTATGTATTTTTCCAAAGAACCAGCTCTTTGTTTCCTTGCTTCTTTTTATGTTTTTGTTCTCAATTTCATTTATTTCAGGTGATCTTGATTATTTCCTGTCTTCTGCTGGCTTTGGTCTTAGATTGTTTTTCCTTTTGTACAGATTTGAGGTGTTGCATAAGCTTATTTATGTGAGATTTCTCCTGGTTTTTAATGATGCACTCAGTGGTATAAATTTTTCCTTTAAGAATGCTTTCATGGTATCACAGAGGTATTTCAGTACATTGTGTCTTCATTCTCATTTTCTTCCAAGAATTTCTTGATTTCTGCTTTTGTGTCTTCTTAGATCCATTCTTCATTTAATAGAGTATTATTCAGTCTCCCTGAATATGTGTTTTCTATTATGATTTTTGCTACGAATTGGTAGTTTCATGGCATCATGGTCTGATAGGATACATGGAATAAAATCTACTTTTTTATACTTATTGAGATTTCCTTTGTGAACTAGAATAAGATCTGTTTTGGAGAAGGATCCATGTGCTGCTGAGGAGAAGGTATACTCAGCCAATTTTGGGTGGAATATCTTACAGATGTCTGTTAAGTCCATTTGGTTTATGGAGTTGTTTAGACTGGTGATCTCTTTATTTATTTATTTTGCTTTGATGATCTGTCTGTTGTTGATAGAGGAGTATGAAAGTCTCCCAGTATTATTATGTTGAGGTCCAAAAGTGGTTTTATGTCATGGAGTAATTCTTCCATATTGTTGGGAGCATTGGCATTTGGAGAGTGCATATTTACTATGGTTATATCTTCCTGTTGTATTGTTCCCTTTTCCTTGATATACTGATCTTCTTTATTTCTTCTCATTAGTTTATGTTTGAAATCTACTTTGTCAGACATAAGAATTGCAACACCAACTTGCTTTATAGGCACATACTCCTGGCAAATTTTTTTCCATCTTTTCAACCTCAGTCTATGAATGTCACTCGCTGTAAGTCTTCTGTAAGCAGAATATTGTTGGATTTTGGTTTTTTGATCCAGTCTGCTAATCTCTGTGTTTTGATTGGTGCTTTGAGACCATTCACATTCAGTGTTAGAATAGTTACGTGGTTGTGATTCATGGTCATCGTGTTTTATTAATAAGTTCTGTGCTGTCTTGGTGTCTGTTGATAGCATGTACTTTTATTCAATTTCCTTTGTGGGTTTTGAGGATGGTTTGCTTGTTTTTCTGTCTGGAGTTTATCTTTGAAGATTCTTTGCAGTGCTGGTTTTCTGTTCATGAATGCTGCCAGTTTTATCTTATCATGAAATGCTCTTATCTTCCCATCAAATTTGAAGTTGAATTTTGCTGGGTATAGTATTTTTGGCTGCATGTTGTGGTTGTTCAGATATTGAAAGATCTCCTAGGATCCTATTGCATCTAGAGTCTGGGCTGTATAGTCGGAGGTGGTCCTTATTGGTTTGGCTCTGGATGTGATTTGGCATTTCTCTCACCACTTTTAATATTCTTTCCTTGAGTTCCCTGTTATACATTTTGAATATGATGTGTCTTGGTGAACTTCTCATTTGATTAGGGCTATTAGGTGACCTGTACACTTCCTGGATGACCATTTCTGACTCTATTCTGATATGGGGAAATTTTTCTTTCACTATTTCATTGAGATTTTTCTTTGTACCATTCGTTTGTGTTTCTATTTCTTCTTGTATCCTGATTATTCTTTGTTTCTTCTGATTTTATCCCAGACACTTTGAAAATTCTGCTCATGTTCTGTGAGTTTTTTTTCTTTTGTCATCCATGTGTACTCAAGCTTACTCAGCCTATCTTCATTGTCCAATGTTCTTTCTTGCAGAACTGAGGTTTTGTTTTCTATAGAGGTTAGTCTGTTATTAAATTCTTTTCTAGTTGTACTAATGTGATCGACTGAAGATTTTAGGTTTGTCACTTTCTTTTTCAATGTCTGTTTCCTTGATAATAGATTTTTTTCAACTCTTGAGTTTTCTCACTTAGTCTCTGTATTAAATCTTCTTTTAGTTCATTGCTCCTTTTAGTAATCAGATCATTGATAATTATTTCTAGGTTTTCATCCTTCTCCCTGTCTGTGTGTTCCTTGTTTTGGGAGTTGTGGGCTTGAGGTGAACCTTTTCTATTTTCATTTCTTACTTTTGATAATCTTTTTCTGTACCTGTGAATTCAGTTTCCCTTATGGATCTAGGCTCCAGGATATCAATTGGGAATATTTTCGGGGTGTGGGGTAGCCCAGTGGATTGTAGAAGGGCAGCAGCCTGGGTGCCTTCCTGTATCTTGGGGTCTCATAATGTTCTGGAATGGTCCTCCTGCATGCTGTGATAAGACCTGGAATCCTTTGCATTGGTTTTGGGCCTACTATATATGGACCTGGAGGGTGTGGGCTATGGCTGGGCAGGTTGGGACTAGGGGTTGAGGGATCCTGGTCACAGGTGAACTACAAGTGCCTGCAGGCCTCAAACCTGAGGCCTGGATACGCATACAGTGGCTGGTTGAGTTAGGTGTAGTGGGGTCCTGAATACAAGTGAACTGAAAGCCCCTAACCTGAGGCCTGGATCCACACATGGGCTGGGCAAGTTGAGTCCAGTGGGTTCCTGTGCGAGGGTTTATAAAAGGTTTTCTTTGGAGTTTCATTTGGAGAGATGGGAGGGTTGGTATCTGTGCTGATTTTCTGTAAGCTTAGATTCCCACTCATATCTTTATATATCCTTGTTTTTAATCAGTGGAACTTTCAAACTCAATTATATAGATGGATCAGATGTGTCCTTTTTTTTTCCTTTTGTTTTCTAGAGAGAGAGAAAGAGAGTTTTTATTTAGTTTTTCATGTGGCCTTAATTGCTTAGACACTTCAATTTGTGTACGTGGTGCTGGGGTTTGTATCTGCATCCTTGTACATGCTAGGCAAGTGCCAAAACCGCTCCAGGCCCCAGATGTGTCCTTTCTGATTAAAACAGTTAGTGAATTGCAGAGCCGGAGTGAGGTTAGAGGATGGGGTTTTCTTTTTTGAAGAGGTGACTTATTTTATTGTGAATTTTGATCTGTCTCTGATACTCATTAATTGCCATCAGTTTTTCACTATTTTAAATCTTCATATATATGTTGAAGGCTTTTAAAGAACTATTTTATTGCTACAAAAGTATAGATTCTTTGAATATTTTTGAACTAAGTTTATATTTTTAACATGGCCACTTTGGGAGATAGCAGAGTTTATATCTCTAGTGCATAGGTTTTTCTTTTTTGTCTCACTCCCTTCTGTTTCTCTCCCCTCTCCTCCAAGGAACTCTGCAGAAGATGTTCTAAATCTCTAGAGAGGGGAGAGAATTGTAGCTCTTGATAGAACCACAAGCCTGGAAAAGTGAGACATTGCAGAAGTAAACAATGTATGGATTATGAGAGAGTGAAATTGACAAGCTGATTAAAAAAGGATGATGCATTCCTAATTAGCCTACAGTGCCTTTCCTTGGAAATTAATTAGATTTTGTTATGTAAATGTCATGTTAATTAAGCAAGAAAATTGAAGTGTTATAAATCTGCAAAAAGAATGCCTATTTTTGCGTATTAATGGTTGTGCAGTTACAGTGAAAGAGGTGATAGTAGAATATTTGTTTGATTATTAAGCTTATGGCAATTTTTAGCTGACTGACTCCTTGACAGTCCATTTTTCCTAATTGATGTGTTTTAGCACATAGTTTAACTACAACCAATGAGGGCTAGTAGAACCAGGAGCCAAAAATAATCAGTCATCACAGCTGTTTTAACAAACCTTTTAGAGTAGATTGTTGATCTGTTTCAAGGTTAAGGAGAAATGTTCTTGTTCTGTATTTACTCAGCCTTGGATTTTGAGTACCTAAGAATATTGCTAGCCTAAATGCAGCTGTCCTCCAAACCAGTGTGTTCATCTTCATCCTTGAGTAATTGTCTCTTAGTAGGCTGTGGAATTGACTACTACATGAATAACTCAGGTTTTTTTTTTTATTATGTTCAATACTGCGTGGAAGGCTAAAAAATTTTCAAGAATTCCACTACTTCTTTTTGAAATATAAGTGTTGATAGTTAATGGGATACCTTTAGGTAGCCCTGTTTTGCTGGTTATAGGAAAGAGGATGTGCAGATTTTTGTCACAGGTCTTCAACTTTAGAGGGCTGATTTCAGTACTGTTTCCCCAGGAAAATCTTCTGCCCTATTGGAAATGCTATAAAAATTTCTACTTATTGGGAATACAGCTGAAAAATATCATTTCATGTAAAACTGCAGATGTAGTTTATGTATCTAGTACAAGATAGAAACATTCCTAAAAGAAAAGAATATTCAGACTTCTCTTGTCAAAAGCCACAAGCTACCCACAGGCATTATTCACTTGCAGATTCCAGATTAAGTTGTTGAAACTTGACATTTTAGAAAATAGTCCTTTGAATGTAATAGCAAATGCAAAGTGCTAGTCTGTTATTAAATATCTTCAATGAAGAAGCTTGAAAAGTCCATTTATTTAATTTACTTTTGCAAAAAAAATTAACACTAATAATTCACTAAGAGTTAGTTCAGATTACTAAATCTATATATTATCTGCTTCAATGATCCTAGAGAGTCTGCCATTGTTAAGCAAGGAATCTTATGATTTAAAAAATAAAAAAACATTTAAAAACTCCACTTATTTTTCTAAACCCAGTTGGCACTAATATAGGCTAGAAGATATGAGCGAAAGCGGGGCTGGTAGTACATGCCTAGAATTCCAGCCTCAGCAATTTAGGAGACTTTATCTTAAAATTTAAATAAAGTTAATAACAGTTCATTCATTTTATAACCCACACTTCATTCTATGCCATGATGACCAGTCTGTGAACTTGCTAACATGCTTAAAGAAAATGCCAAGCATGAATATCCTGAGGAGTGTATAAACTAAACTCTTTACTAGAACAATGGTATGTATGGTCTGTACACTAGACCAGTAAACTTCCTTTTTACCTTTAAAAGTACACTGTAAATTCCTACCTAATGGAACACATTTTGATCTCTACTGGAATCCTGGGCTCCCCAAATTGATGTTCCAAGAACCCAAATAAATGCCTTTCAAGCATCATAGATTGAGCTTTTTTGGATGACAAGGGTAATGGTTTGAATTGTTCTATGTTAAGAAATTATTTTCCCAGCCTGCATTCCTCCAAACAGACTCCCCTTCCACCTTACTTCCCACTCACCTAAAGAACCTATAGTCATAAAAGAGTTTCCTCACTTTGCTGTTCTTTCTTTGCTCACACTGTTCGACTATGTTGCTTTGGAAGAAGATGACTAGCTAACAGTAGGGGTGGGTAGAGTTAAGAGTGTACAGTGATTTATGGGGACATATGCCAGGCCCCCCTCTCAGGCATTGGAAAATCCAGAAAGAAAAGGCCAACATTAGTTTGTTTTGAGCAGATTCCCTCACTTTTACCATTACCATCAAATGTCAGAACTATTTTGTTTACTGTAACCATATGAAACCCATGTTATATTTTTCTTGTTGTGGACAGAAACCTAAAAAAGCTTTCCCTTGAGTTGCCCATAATTTCCTGCATGCATTTTTTCTTTTGTAAGACAGAGGAAGAGAGGAGGAGAGAGAGAAAGACTCAATTTTATTTATTTTTTCCATCTGGCCTTTGTTTCTCTGATGATTAGTTGTGTATGTGTATGTGGTGCTGGTTTTGAACCCACTTCCTCACACATGCCAGGCAAGTGCTTGAACTGAGCCACACCACTCCATCCCCTTCTGCATGCATATTTGAGAGTTGATTTGGGCTAGATGTGGTGGCCCAGCGACTCAGGAGGCTGAGGCAGGAGAATCTCTAGTTCAAAGCCGGCCTTGGCAATTTAGAGAGGGCCTAAGCAACTTAGCGAGACCCTGTCTCAAAATAAAAAGTGCCGGGGATGTTGCTCAGTGGTTAAGCACCCTTAGATTCAATCCCTGGCATCCCCCCACCCCCGCCCGAAAAAGAGTTCATTTGGAATTAATTTTGTAAGGGTAGATACTGTCATCTCCTGTGGTTTCTTAGACTATAGAAGTTTGGTGTGACAGCATAATTACTGTGGGATATATATGTGGCTCTCAGATGCCTTTGCTCTGGTTTTAAAGTATTTCATAGGTTATAGTCTGCCAAACCAAACCTAATTCCAAGCTTTCTGTTTATGATATTGCCCAATTATCAAAGCTGGAATACATTATCTCTGCCAGTTATTCTTGCCATCAATTTGTGTTGGCTCAACTGTGGTTCTGTTTGTACTTTACTGTAATGTAGTGAATACATTGGATTGGGTTGTTAGTTTAACAAGCTCTCTGGAGAACACTCTCATGATGATGCATGTTGAGATATGCTTGGTAGCCATAAAGTTATTTGCGTATTTGCCAAAACCTATAGAGATTTATTAACTAAAATCTTTTTTAAAGGATAAATGAGGTAAAAGTTTTATTTGATAATTATCTATGACATTTATAAATATGAGATGAGGCTGTCACAGCTAAATTTCTGTAGGTGTTTTGATAGCTTCTCCCTTCTCTTATTGTTTTACTGGATGAATTATTTTATATTCTTTGAAAAAAGGATTCTGATAGGTATGCTATTATTGACTTTTATGCAACTTAATTTTGTGGTAACCCAGTGATCCTGGCCAGATATTGAGCTTGGGTGTAAACAAAAATGTTATTAGATGCCAGAACTAACTGGTCTGCTGATATTTATAGAGTTCAGAAGGTTTAGAATTGTGTACTAATCTCATCTTATTCCCCCCCTTCCCTGTTGCATCAAAAATTGCCAGATCCAGGGTCTGTGAATCTGTAGTCTTAAAATGATGCCCATGACTTTCTGGATGTAGAAAATATTCTAGTATTTTCATGATGGTCATTATGTGTGTGTCTTTGCATATCATTCTGTATTAAGATCTCTCAGGAGGAGCATTTAAGATTTGTGCAGTTCATAGGCTGAATATTCCTAATCCAAAATGTTCCAAAATAAAAAAATTTGGGGACCCCAAAATGAATGCCACAAGTAGAAATTTCATGCCTGACCTCACATGATGGGTCACAGTTAAAGCACACCAAAAATATTTTATCAGATTACCTTCAAACTATGTATATGGGGTACAAATGAAACATAAATGAATTTTGTGTTTACTCTTGGGACCCATACCCAAGAGTACATACCATATGTATATACAAATATTCAAAGTCTAAAAACCCTGAAATACCAAATAGTAGTGGTCCTAAGTATTTTGAATAAAGGATACCTGTATTCCATTCTCTTCATATTATAGCTCCATTTTAAAAAATTCCTTAAAATATGCTTTACTTTCCTGATTAAGTGAATCAGCCTGCTGTTGCCACTTATTGGGCATTGTTAAGCACCCACTATCTACATTGTCATGATCTGTGCCAGATAACAATGTGAGTGTTGATTCTTGAGAACATTAAATCTCGTGGAAGAGAAAGTGATGCTATGTGATGTAAAGTTTTATAGTTTATAAATGTAGCAGATGATCCATCAGCCCTCTGACTTATTGGTAATTTACCCCCTCTCTTGTTTTTGTTAAAGAAACTGAGGATCGTTTATCCAGAATTACCCAGCAGGTAGGGAATAGTTACAGGGACAAGTAGGGACTTAAACTGTGTCTTCTATAAAAAAGCCTGTGGTGTCCCAGAAGTAAGAATACTTCATTTAACAAAAGCAGGAACCTTACATGGAAGCAGAAGTAGAAGAGTGTACGGAGAGGTAAAAAGCCAGCATGCAGAGGGTTCTCAAGAAGATGGGGTCTGTGTTAGAGATTTGCAGGTGGCTCATTGCCTCTTCATGTTGCCTGTTTTCATGTCACAGTTGCCCCTTTTCAACCTCTGAAATTTTATATATTTAGCTTTCTCTGGTGACTGTGGCGTTTGTAGAAAAACATTCCATTTAAGTATACTGATCTCGCCTCTTTTTCAAATTGTTGCATTTCAGGTAATTTTGGCCACTGATGAACATTTTTCTTTCTCATTACATATAATATTTATTGCCTATTCCGTACCGTGGCACTTATCAGTTTCCATCCAGCCATTTGTTGTTGTTGTTGTTGTTGTTAATGTCTTGTTCTTCTGTATATAAATACATAAATTTTGTCTTTCTCATAAGATAAGTTCTTTGATTGTGGACCTGTGGTGGCACATATTAGATGGATGCTAAGTAGTATTTGAAGTGCACTTACTCTGTTTTCCTGTCTTTAAGAATTTCCCCTCTGTACCTTCTTATATTCAAAAGGTTACTGTCATTACATAGCCTTGATATAGGAAAGAGTTGGCCAATGGTTAAGTTCCTAGATGGGTTCTCCAAGTCCCTAAACCCTTGCATCTCAGTGGCATAACTTCTAGGAACAGATCTCAGAACTCTTTCAGTTTACCTTCTTTTACTGTGAGTAACTTCAGTGATACGAAGTCTTGTCGTAGATGATATGCAGCTATGCCAAGTAGCTGTGCTTCCCCTTTGCTAGACATAGTCACTTGGGGAACTGTTTCAGAATTTATCTGTGGGTTCTGTTCTTTCGTTTTCATCATCACTGCTTCTCCCAGGGCAAGGTAAGAACCACTTATTTATATAGTAACCTTATTATTCATGTATATTAACTTTCTATTCAGAAGGTGGAGTCATGGTCAATGGGAGAGGGGTGCTTAGGGTATATATCGGTATCCACTTCAGAATGTGTTGCTGATCCCAATCCTGCAGAATGGAATTATTGCTTTTCAAGCCTTCATCCACTGACTGACTATATCTTTTGCATAAGCTTGATTTATGTGTATGCATCAATCTCCTGGACCACCAAGATTCTTAGATGGTTCATTTCTTTTTGTCTTGTTTTGTTTTAGAATACTGAGTATTGAACCAGAGGTACTAAACCACTGAGCTACACTCTCAGCCATTTATTTTATTTATATATGTATTTTATTTTTGAGAGAGGGTCTTACTCATTCGCTTGGGTTGGCCTTGATCTTGCGATCCTCCAGCTTCCAAGTCACAGGTGTGCACCAGTGCTCCCACTTTATATCATTCCTTTTCTTATAATGAAGCTAGATGTTCTTTCTTGGTCAGCAGTGCTTTCCTTATATATTGAAACGATCCTTACTTCTTCTGACAAGCAGCTTGTTATTCCTTAGGGAGTTCTTCCCTTTAAATAAAGCTAGTTTTACAGTAAATCCAAAGATAGAGTGACCACTGAGATCAAAAGAGGAAATATTCCTACTTATTGCTTTGTGGAAAAACTCATCTCCCCAACTGATAGGTAATTTTTTCTCACCTGGATCTGAATTCTAATTAAAATTTTTACTTTAACTCCTTAAAATTATGTGTACTTGATTTTTTTGTGAAAAGCATGTTATAGTGTGGAAAGACTATGCATCTCTAGAGTGAATTGCTGAACTAAAATTAGGTCCTTAGAAGTAATCCATTACTGTCTCCTACCACCTTCCTCGTGCATATTTGCAAGTTGATTCTTTCCTTTTTAGGTTTCTTTGTTTTCAGGGTAGCAACTGTGGACATGTGGAGGATATGTTCTGACTGATATGCCTGCCTTTCTGTTTCTAGGTGGGCCATGCACAGACACAGCTCATGTCTCGTTAATCACACCAACCAAAAGATCCTGTGGTACAGGTATGTACATCATTCTTATGTGAATTCATCTTCACCTGAATTCCTAACAGAAATGAGCCACTGGTTCTAACTTGGTGTGCATACTAGGGTATCTAGTATACTAGGGTGTCTAGAAATCTCTGATTTCTTTCAGCAGTTGTGAAATGATATATTTTGCGCTCTGTATTGAGTATAGAGTGTGAGCAAAGGTCAGAGTAGTGTTCTTGCCGGTCAGATTGACTGAGTAATAACAGTCAGATCCAAAAAAATGGACATGAACATTTACCTCTTAATATCTGAAGAATGTATTGAGGACATGAAACATACATAAAGTGTAGATCGTTTCCCAGTTTTTTAGCATGTGGCTAATTTGTCCAAGTCTAGGACCTATTTTTTTTTTAAATCATTGTTTAGATACTAGAGGATGGAGGGCAAAAGAAATTTTAGAATAGAGAATTGGTGTTTTAACTTTATTATCATAGTATTTTAATAGCTTTGGAAAATTACGTTCTCATTCATCTTAAAGCTATGGAATGTGCTGAAATCATTCTTTTCAGATACTTAGAGTCCCAGAAACATTTTTGTGCATCAGTGACATTTTTATTAAACATGAAGTCATGAATCTTGTAGCTCTCTAAAGAGCAGTCATAATGCCCATTGCTTCCATAGCCTGTAGCTTAATTTATCTTAATATTTACCTTTTCTGATAATACTGCCTGCTGTTTAAAATATTTCAAGGTTTATATTTGGAAGAGTCAAAATAATTATATTGTTTTTCTAAAGGTCACAATCAAAATATTTTCATAACTTAAGAGGTCCTTATAACTCCTCAATAGAAATTTTGTATACTTTTTCCATTTATAACTTACACTGAAACCTCAGCTCCTTTAAATGATTAAACCTCAAGCAGACAGTTTCAGAGTAGCATCCAGTCATCAAACTCTAAAGAACTTAATTTTACTCTTTTAACAAGTGATGAGCTTTTAAGCAAGGTTGCGTGAGATAGTCCTGGCATGTTCTCCTGAGCCTAGTTACCCCAAGGTTTAGTAGGCAGAATGGATTTCTATACCTGATTGATGTAAAAGAACTGCCCTGGCATTAGACAGATCATTCTTATCAGCCAGGAGGAGAGCCAGCTGCCTACCCACTCCAGCCAGAAGCTTAAAAACATTCAGAGCCCTTTGATTTCAGGTCTAACATTTCACATGTACAGAGTACTTTTAGTCTTTCTTCTTTCCTTCTAAGTCTTGGCCCTCAGCAGAGTTTACTTTCAGCATTGTCAGTGTTCAGTTAGCAGTTAAGGAGTGAACCTCGAGCACCCTGGGTCATCCTGAGGTGTTTGGGAAAGATTAGTATACCGAGTTTAGAAACTGAAACTCTTAGGAACTTCCCCTGAATATCATGTACTTGGTTCCATCTTCTAGATAGATCTTTTGCCTTCTTGCTGCTACCATATAATTGCATACTAATTGCATTTATTGCATGCTTACTGCATTGCCAGGTACTATTCATGATGTTTTACATGCACACTCAATCTTAAGAACAGTTCTGCAGGATACTTAATCATCATTCCTCTTTTATAGATGTAAAAACGGGCACTCAGAAAGTAAGTGTTTATTTCCCGAGGTAATATTGCTAATGAGTGATGTAGCTAGAACTTGAACATAGATCTTTCAGATGCTAAAAACCTGTTTTGTTCCCTCTATATCATGTTACTGCTTTTCACATTTATTACAGTAATTATTTTTTTCTTTAGCAAGTAGTGGAAAACCCTATCATTGAAAGAAATTTGTAAATAGACAAATGAATTAAACAAAGTCAAAACAGATGTGGAAACAGTGTTTAGTGAAGTAGTTGTAAAATGTGACTTCTAGGGGCCTGGGCAGCATAGCTCAGTGGTAGAGTACTTGACTAGTTGTGTGAGGTCCTGAGTTCAACCCCCAGCACTGCCAAAAAAAAAAAAAAAGGCACGTGCAAGTTTTTTTTTTTAATTTTTAAAATTTATTTTTATTGGTGCATTATAGTTTTACATAATGTTGGGATTAGTTGTCACATATTCCTAAATACACACAGTTCAGCAATACAATTTGTTCAATACCCCCCCCCCACCTCTCTCTTCCTCCCTCCTCCTGTCCCCTGATCCCTTGCCAAATACAGTGACATAATTCTTATACCATAACTGCTTGGAATGTACCTTGCTTTGTCTTAGTTCCAACATTTTCCCTTCTCCTCCTTTCCTATCATCCCTTGTTAGTCTTCAAAATATTTGGCAATGGGATTAAACATTTACGTTTTTATACAGGTATGCGACATAGCTTGTTCAAATATCTTATGAAGTATATGGCAACTGTATCACATAAATATTAACATTTTGCATTTTTGTTCTATGGATCTGCAAGTGGAAGTTCTAAAATGAGATGTGGTTTCATATTCTAGCTGTAACCATTTGCAAACTGTGATTTTAAGTAAATAAATTGACATTTCAAAATTTGCTCTTCATCTGTAAAATGGGATTATAACTATCTCATAGGTTTGATATAAGAAAAGAATTAGAAAGCTCACAATAACTTTAGCAATTGGTAGCTGCTATTATAATCTCATTATTAGAGATTATGTATATGTAAATGGTGTTGGGTAAACATATCAATAGGTATTTTAGGTGGAAAATTAAAGTAAGGTGGAAAGAAGATTAAAGTAGAAGTACCAACACTCAGAACCATACCTAGTTTCATTAATTGAATTGATGTTGATTCCATTCTGTCTTGCATGCCAGTATTATAGTAGGAACTAAGGGTAATATTTTTAGGTACACAGGCATGAAATGATAAAAGAGGTATTGAGCTCTCAACTGCACATTTCTAGGCCTTCATTTAGGTGAATATGTATGTGTTAACTAGAAAAAGATTGAGAATTTCTGGTCTAGAAGGAAATCAATTCAGTGTCTAAGTTATCTCCTAAAAAATCTAAAGGAAAGTTGAGATTTCTAAGCACAGACATTAATGGATATCAAGTTCAGCCTGTTGTACTTCTTTTTAAAGAATCCTATTCTGTGCCTCTGAAAGCTGTTAGGGCTAGCCAGACTGCCTCAGTCTTAAACACTGGTGTTGCTCTGAATAACAGAGCTTTCTGATTTTGAGAGGTAAATTAAATGATTTCATTTAAAAAGCACAAGTTGAATGTCTTTTCTCCATCTTTCTTTCTGTCTTACAGTCAGGTCGTCTATTGTGAGGGTTCTGATAATTTTTATTCTGAGTCACTATTTGCTGTTGTTACATTGTTGGGATATTCCTTGTAGTCTTTATATCTGGATCTTCAAGACTGGACTAGTATTCATACCTCTAACATGTGCTATGGGCTTTTGCCATGCTTCTCCCAAGGATCTTCCAGAAGATGGTCAGTAAATAATTACCTTATAGTGGTATTTCTTAGAAGTCATAGTGTGAGATCTAAGTGTGATTTTTATTGACCCCCTTCCAGCCAATCCATGTATTCAAAGTTGTACCTAAAGCAGCCTTTAGCTTAGTAATGATGTGTCTTAGAAAAATGGACCCTCAAATTTGAATAAAATTATTTTTAAGTCAGCAGTCTCTGAATAAAGGCACAAAATATGTATTTTGTGAGATAGGAGGATTATTAGTAAAAGCCCTGTATCTCAGCCTTTCAAAATTTCTATTTTGCATATTCATTTATGAATATTTGTCCTTGTTGTAAGTTTTTGAACAGCAAATGTGTGCATATTGAAAGTACCTGACTCGGGGCTGGAGCAGTGGGTTGGTGGTTACGGTTCTTGCCTGGCGTGCATGAGGACATGGGTTCGAACCCTTAAAATGTACTTTGAGAATTACATCTAAAGATAAGCAGTAGACCCATTATTATGTGGTTTATTTAGTTAAGTAGAGCTCTGAGTGGTTAATTATTTGATTTCCATTTGTATTTCAAGTAACTCAAGTTTTGATCAGGTAGACTATTGTTGTGATTTAGGGGGAGATAACAGTGTAGAGTGTTTTGGTCTTCAACCATTGAAATGAGAGAATTGTTTTTTAAGATACTACTTTGTAATAAATGTGAGTCCCTAAAGCAGATAACAAAGATCAGCTGTAGTAACAAATGAAAGATCCATTTGCATTTGTGAGCAAGTTGATAAAGACTTTTTCTTTAAATGCTGGCTTTTAGCCACATAAAACTATTAAGTCATTGTAATTTTTAGTTAAAAACAGGTACTTTTCTTTTCATCTTGGTATTTAGGAAGAGAAAAATCATGTGAACTGATTATGTAGTTGTCCCCACTTTGCAGTCTACATAAAGTCAGCAAAGAGTTGGAAAATGCTGCCTATGCCTAGTCCCAGGTTGCTTTTGATTAGAAAGTGAGCATTAAAGCACATCACACCTTCGATTACTAGAGAGAGTTTCTTCAAAGATCCCCGAATGTTTTCCACATGTGCCCTTGTTAATTCTCATGACATTCCTGCCAAGAGTAAGTATATTTTGAAGAAAAGAGCTTGCCTAGCTTGGCAACAAATCATTAGATGATTCCCTTTTGTCATTCATCTTTTCTAATCATCGGTTTATACCATGGGTGAAAACATTGTAATCTGAGCTATAGTCATCTTTTTTAAACGTCACTTTTTGGAAGATTTTTTGGATACTCAGGTGAAAGTATTGGTGAGCTTATATTTTTGTGGTTAAAGTGTCTTTGGGAAAGGAGAGAGGTTTGTCTTCTTTTTAGTAGGCTTTGTTATTTAAAGACTTAGTTGCACCACTACAACAAAAGAAACTGTTTTGTATTTTCTTTAGTTTGTTATTGATGAATCTTAAAATTTAAGCTATAAAGAACAGATTGAACCATGTCTAGTTGTAAATGTACTTGGAGAGGGGCTGGAGCAGTGGCTCAGAGGTTAAAGTGCTTCCTGGCATGTGCAACGACCTGAGTTCAAACCCCAGCACCACATATACAACTAAGTGTTGGAGAAATAAAGGCCAGATGAAAAATTAGAGTTGATTCTCTCTTTCACACTCCCAATTTTTTAGAGAGAGAGAGAGAGAGAGAATGAATCAATTTTATTTAGTTTTTCATCTTGTTTTTGTTGCTCTGATACCCAGTTATGTATAATGGTACTGGGGTTCGAACCCAGGTCCTCGCTCATTCTAGGCAAGTACTGTAACTGCTGAGCCACTGCTCCAGCCCTCCCCCACTCTTAAAAAAAAAAAAGTGTACTTGGAGAAATAGTCTCCAGCTGGATCCTTGAACAGTAAGTAGCTCAAGGACTCAACTCCTCTGGTCTGGTTCCCTTGTCACCAAAGGAGGGGTGAGGTTAGCACCATACAAGTGGAGCATTACAGTCTCTTCACTCTTGGCCCAAGGTTGACTATATACAAGAGCAGACATTTTAGTATATGAAAAAAGAAAAAGGAAATTGCTCCTTCTATAACTCAGAAGGATTTATCTTGTCATTTTATAATCCCTTTATTTCTGAAGTTAAAAAATTCATAGACATAACTACATGATACTATCAAAAGACGTTTTTTTTGGTGGGGGGTAGTACTGGGGATTAAACCCAGGGGCATTCTACCACTGAGCTATACCCCAGCTCTTTTTATTTTTTATTTTGAGACAGGGTCTTACTAAGTTACTGAGGGTAACCTCCAACTTACTTACGATCTTCCTGCTTCAGCCTCCCAAGTCACTGTAATTACAATTGTGTACCACAATACCTGGTTGTCAACAGACTATTGCTCCACTACATCTATATTCACTTTTACTCTTTGTAGAGTACCTATGTCAGGTAGATAATATTCTCTATGATAGACTTTAAAAATGATTTTAAAATGCTGTGTATATGTCAGAAACATGATAATTAGTAGATCAGCAAGTAAAATAGCCATTTGTGGGGCATAAGGGAACTGCAGTATTGCCTGCAATTACAGCAGATGGGTCTAGAAACTGTCCCATTAAACATCAAGGCAGTTTTTCCAGAAAGTGTCATCTTTCCACTCTCCAAGAAGTGTGTTAATTCAGTTTAACATGTATTCTTTCCTGTTATACTTTCTCCTTCCCTCTGTTACATTTCTTCCTTCCTCTCTGCATATGTTTATTCTTTTGGATCACCTATTTTTCCTTTTTGTGTGATAAATGATGATATGAATAGTAATAACCTTGTATTGTTTATTATTTCTCTTTTTTCCCCCTCAAAAGCTTTTTCTTGATTTCACTTCTGTTGGGCAGCCCCTTGTGATATTATTGTCTGTTACAAAGACAAGAGAAGAAACCCACTTCTCCTGGGAGTTAAGAGAAGATTGATATGCTAATCACTTTCAACATCAGTGTCCAGAGCCAGTTAAAGGGAAATGTTTCCTTGCTGTTATGTTACCAGGAGCTTTATCTGAGGTCTTTCAAATTGATTGAGAAGCCAGAGGATGGTAATGTTAAGTCACAGGTGACCCTGTAAATCTTAGAAATACCTGCAGTTGTGTAGGAATCTCCTGATAAGAGTCGGTATTTGTGGAAACTTGTCCACCAGTGTATTTAATCCTCAAGAGTTGAGTCAGAAACTACAAACTGTACTTGGCAGTGTTACATACTACAGTTGACTCTTCTGCAGATGACTTCATGTCTCTCTCTCTCTCTGGAATTTTAGAATAAGGTCACTTTAGGTGTGAGTTCAACTGGGTAATGCACTTTTTTCTTTGTTTCTTGTTGGTCCTTCAGGTACAGTTCTTCCCTCAAGTCTGCTGTATCAGCATTTGAGGCAGAAAATTAGAAATTTGACCTACTTATATAATATGCAAGTTTCCATCAGGAGAATATTAAGAAAGATATAAATCTTTCATTTTTATTAGCATTTAATGTAACCATTGAAGAAAGACCAAAACAGTAAATCTGTCATGGCAAGGAAAAAAATATTTAAAAAATGTTTTACCTTACGTACTCATCATCTTGGGTCTTGAAGAAGTTCATTTGATTCCTGGGGAGGAGGACAAAATGAATGCTAAATATTTGGCAAGATTGCAAAAAAATTCTCTAATCAGAAAGGTCCTATTGTTGTGTTCTAAGCAGTTCTCACTGATGTTTATCATGCATGCCATCGTGACTGTTTAGTAATAAATGGTTTTTGATCATGGAGTAAGTAGTTGGGGAGGGAAGTAATGTAAATGCTTTGGCTGACTGGCTGGCCGGCCAATATACCTTCATAGTTTATATTGAAGAATAAAATTCAGGAGTAAGGCATTAATAAATAGATGATTTGATATCCAACATGTAAATAATAATAGATTAATTGATTAATAATAATAGATTAATAATTAATAAAGCATCTCATATAATATTTAGATTTTGGAAAATGTGAGAGATAACTTAGTACCCCCAAATGAGAAAGTTAGGTCCCATTGCCACCAGTCTTCATGTTTGGTGTGCTTGGCATTTAAAGTTTGCTGAAATTGAGGTTAGGAACCAATGTTACCAGCCTCATTTGGGTTTTACTCAGGAGAATGGTCCCCTTCTGAGAAAATGATGGTAGAAGTGGAATATCAAGCCAGGGTGCCAGTCAAGAGGAATTTTCACCCTTGAAAGATAAAAATATACTCCAGTATAAAAAGCAAAGGGAAGCAGTCCCATTCTCTGTCCTGCCAGCAGGTGGGCTGGCACCTACTCCTCATGGCTTGCTGCTTTGTTGTTGTTATGTTTAACGTGAGTGTGTGTGAGAAGCCTGGCTTCAGTGTTGAACCTTGTGGTCTGCATGCTTTGTGCAGATTGTTTGCTTCGATTCATGAGCACAGTTAGAACTGGATGGTGTTTTAGTTTTAAACTGGTTATTTATTTTATCATAGCTTGCAATCTTATCAAGGACAAAGAGCCCTGAGCTTATATTAACTGTTCTGTTGCTCCTCTGGTGCTAAATGCCTGAGCCAACACTACTCTGAAGAATTTCAAAGGACTTCAATGCTTCTTTCCCCTTCTGCCTTTATTTTGGGAGGATGAATCTGGGAGTTGCCCTTCAGGTCCTGTCCCATGGCATGGCTGTGCGTGTTTAAGGGCAGCAGGTTAGAAATGTAGCCTTCCTGATCGCAGCGGCAGTCTTACCAGAAGGAGCATGATAGAACAACCACAAAGCTGCATTATAAATCATCAGAGCCTTGCAGTGATACTGCCCATTAAGGAGATCTCTCCCCCCTAGTCAGTTCCTGACTGTACTAATAGAACAGCACATCAGGCAAGGCTGTAAATAAAAGTTATTACCTAATAGGTGGGTACTGAAGTGGAGTAGACAGAGCTGAGGCATGGAGGCCTTATTACTGCTCATCAGCAATTATAAACAGGATAAAGTGTCTGGGACTTGCGCTGATGCAGCAATGGCTAATAGAGGCTGGGGATGACACTAAGCCTTGACAGCATGATGTATGCTGATAGATTTTTACTGCCTCATCTTACTGCTTGCTTTCAAGACAAGTTGTGTTCTCAGTTTACTGCTTGCTCATCTGTCTAAAGAGAGAAAGTTCCGTTGCCTTTCCTGCCAGCATGTGGACTGGCACTTATTCCTAATAACTATGTCTGCTTCCAGGGCATCCCCTTCAAGAACAGTCTTCAGAAATTCTTCATAATCATGGCCGATTAAAACCATAATCCTATTGTATTTCCTGTTGTCATGGTTATAAATCAAATGTTCAGAAGTGGTTGTTTCTGTGGAATATAGGACCAGCTGAGGAAACTGGTTAGTCTGCCGGTCCAGCACTTTATTTAAAGACCACTGTGGGCGCTGGAGCAGTGCCTCAGGGGTTGGAGCACTTGCCTCGGATAGTCGAGGACCTGGGTTCAAACTCCAGCACCACATACACAACTAAGTGTCGAAGAAGCAAAGGGCAGATGAATAAATAAATTAAGTTGATTTTTCTTTTTCCTCACTCTATTAATGACAAGTGAAGAAAAGTTGATTCTATAGGAACATGCCAAAGAAATGATAAAATGTGCATCTTCCCCCTGGGAGCTTGTACTATTGAGATGGAATAAGCACAGAAATAAAATACAACTTCCACTTAAAGAAGGTAACAGACATAACATATTTATTTTAGAAAATGCAGATGGGGAAGATTATAGCAGGCATTAGGAGCAAACATAATACTGAAGTGATCTTTTTTTTCTTTTAAAGAATTACCTTCCTAGTGAAATGGTTAGATCTTAGTTCCTTAGAGTTACTAGGAGTGATAAAGGGATACTAGAATGTGCAGAGAAAGACTAGTTAGCAGTAGGACTGTGTTTTCTAGTGAATAGAAAACTTGAAATCTGTCTTGGCATATTGAGTAGCACATAAACATCTGATATTTGGTAAAATGAGTTCCAATTCTGTTCAGTTTTAATCACTCAGCTTCACTAAATCATGGTAATTAGACTTTCTGAGAATATGTCACAGAGAGACAAGAAGTACTGTTGAGAAGGGCTTACCAGTTTAATCTAGGAGTTTATGAGCTCTGGTAGTTCTCTTGTTTGTAACTTATGCCTGTAAGTCAATATACCTTTTTATGCAGTATTTTCTAAACTATCAGAAGACTTCCTACTGTTAGGAAGTCCTAAGTCTGATGCCTTAAGATATGCATAGGTATAGCTCATTTTAAAGAACACTAATATAAAATAATCTCAATGTTGAAAGTCAGATAAATTTAAGAATTAATGTCATAGGAATATCTGTTAGTCTATAAAAATACCTTGCCATTGAATTAACGTAAATAGATTTTTTCCTTTTGGATGTAAAAAATATTGTCTTATCAAAAAATCAATTCATACTTATTTATGCAGAGTTCTGTAGGTGGTGGCCAGTGGAATGGAGAGGAGAGATGAATCTGAGAAAGATATTTTAGAACAGTTGATAGGATTTAACAGTTGATAGAGCTAGTTGAATAAAGAATGCAAATATACACCTGGGGAACTTAAGAATGAAAGATGTGAAGGGAAAGGGAAGGGAAAGAAAAACTGGCTGAAACATTTTTTTTTTTTGTTGTTTTCTGATGAGCTAAAATTCAGATTTGTGTAGATAATTCTGTAGAAAATTATAAATATTGGCCTGTTTTGGAAGTTGTCAATCTAGAAGCAAAGGTTAAAGCTGTGCAAATAATTGAAGGAAAGAATTCAGGAGAACAAGGGGCTAAGGAAAGAAAGAGAAGCCAGTGAGTTAAGAAAGCTAAAGAGAGGAGAAAGCTTCCAACAGAATCATGAAAGATGTGTGAAAAGAGGGATCAGGAAATAGAAAAACTGGAGAAAGCTATTCTTGTGGCTCTCAGTGGACCATTAGAAAACCTAAAAGAAGTTTATATAATGTATTGGGAAACCAAAGTCCATGATCACTAAAGAGACTCTTTGTTTGTGGCTTTCATTGCTCCAACACTTAGTTGTGTACGTGGTCCTGGGGTTGGAACCCATGTCCTCTCACATGCCAGGCAAGTGCTGTAACTGCCCTTTCCTGCCCCAAAGAGTCTCTTAATAACAGGGAACTAAAAGCAGCAAACAAAATCGTTCATTATGGAGTTAGTTGTACCATTAAAAACAAATAGTGATTATTGGAAGGTATTTTTTTGATGTGTAAATGTTAGGATTGGAAAGAGTTTTACCCTTGTTAAAATATGAAGAAAAAAGGGCCCCAGGAAGAGAGAGAATATTGGAGAAATGTTGGTGGCAGAAAACCAAAACCATTACTTCCCTCCAAGAGTATTAGGAAAGAGATATAGGTTTTCTCTTTTAATTCTTTTAACATACAGATGGTTACCTGGAATAAGATGAACTTAGAAGAGATCCCTCTTTTCTGAATAAAGATATAGATAATACCATCAGCTGAAAACAGCAACAGAGAACTGAGGTAGTACTGAGAGAACTTGTGGGCTGAGGAAGGAAAATAGTATCTCCATGTAGTAGCTAATCTAGAGTGTCATTAAATGGTTCAAATTTACAGTGAGCTAAAGTGATACTTTCTCTGGATTCTGATTTAATCCTTAAGAAAAAGTAAACAGAGAACAAGTGGTACCACTTACTTGTTTTTAATCCTAAGGTTTTATTTACAAAAGTAAGACATGGTAGCCCATCATACCACAAAATAGCTTAAAAGAGAAAGCGACAGTCTGGAGACAGTCCTTCTCCACAAATCTGGGCAGCTTTTCTTTCTGGACAGTTTCTCTTTTAATACTGTAGTTCTGGGCTGGAGCCGTGGCTCAGAGGTTACAACGCTTGCCTGGCAAGCACAAGGACCCGAGTTCAAACCCCAGCACCGTGTACACAATAAAGTGTTGGAGCAATGAAGGCTAAGGCTACATGAAAAACCAAATAAAAATTGATTCTCTCTCACTATCCCTCTCTCTAAATAAAAAAGAATATATATAATGTGTGTGTGTATATATATATATATATGTATGCGTATATATATGTATGTATGTATGTATATTCTATAGGTTGCTTATTACTGTGGGAGAGGGAAAAAAGCTTCAAACCTTGCTTTTTTGAGATTCAACTGGTATGAAATATGATTTAGCTTACATTATATTGCAGTATTTGATATTGTATTATTCGCTTTTTTGATCTACCAACTTTCAGCACCATCTCTAGTACCTCTGCTTAGAGATAATTTTTTTGTTTTTGTTTTTGTTTGTTTTATACTTGGATTATAGCTTGGCAGTCATTTATTTTTTGACATTAATATTTAGTCTTTCCTTTTTCTTGCAACAGGCGGGGGACAGGGGGGGTGCAGATTGTGTCACTACTTTCTTCCTAATTCTATATTTGTACCTTTTACGTGAGATCTCTCTCCTGAAGCTCGTCACTGTCTTTCTCTTCCAATGTGTAGGAGATGTTCTTTAAAGAACAGTAGCCTTTGGCCTACTCTATCACTTGAGAGCTTCCTTTCGTCCTCTTGCTTTTTTTTTTTCAAATATACTCCAAGTTGGTGCCTAAGAGAAGTGGTGTTTAAGTTCATGCATACCTTTTTTTTTTTTAAAGAGAGGGACAGCGAGAGAGAGAGAAAAGGAGAGAATCAATTTTTATTTATTTTTCTGATCTGTTCTTCGTTTCTCCAATATTGAGTTGTGTGTGTGGTGCAGGGGTTGAACTTGGGTCCGTGTTCATGCCAGGCCTCCAGCTTGATGGAAAGCGTTCATATTGCTTCTGTTTCTAGCACACCATGCTGTGATAGAGAGATCAGATGCTGCTGGCTTTCATTTTCATAAGTACTGTACCTCAGTTTTTCTCACCTTTAGAATATTTAGAATAGTGCTTTTATTATCCTTGATGCTTTGCTATTTGTAACAAAATGTCTAGTGGTCATTCTTTTTTTCCATTGAAGATGTTGAATACTGCTATGCCCCTTCATTCTGAGGTCTGATGCCCTCTTTCTTTCGAAATTCTCTGATATTCCCCAACCCTGCTTTCTCCTCTTTTTTCTTGGACTCAGTTTAGATGATGGAACTGCTACATTGAATGATATTTCTCTTAATTCCTTTCTCATAGTCTCCCTTTCCTTATTTTCTGTCTGGTAATTTTGTTGACTTTGTCTTTCAGTCCTTTTTTTGATCGTATTTGAGAAATCATATTTTCAGTGAGCTTACTTTTGTTCTCTGAAGATTTTTTTCGTTCCATCCTATTCTTAGATACGAATATAATAATAATCACATAGTAACATCTTCTAAGCTTATTAATTAGTGGGTAGATTTGTTATTGTGCTCTTCTTTTTGCTGAGTTATCTCTGATTACCTGGAGGCCAGTTTTTCTGTTTAGCTTGATCTTCTCCAGGTACTGGTTCTCCTCATTTGCCTGACAAAGCTTGGTTTTATGTTGACTTTTAAGTAAAAAAGCCTGTATGAGTGGTGAGTATAACAATGTTTTTTACCATCTCTCTTTCTTGAGTGAGTTTTTTTTTTTTAAACTGGAGGCTCTGTGGAGGGACAGGGTGGTATAGATGTATTACCTTGCAGAATTAATTATAAGTTATGAGCAAGTTGAGAACCAATTGTCAGACTTTCAGATTCAGAAGGAGAATTTGATTCTGAAGGGACCGTAGATGTAGTTTTGCCTAGCCACAAACCACTCCTTTACAGAAGAGCTGTCAAAATTTTTGCCAGGTAGAGGGGACTGGCTGCCAGCAGTAGGAGGTGCAAACTAGTTCAGTTGTTGTACAAATACACTACACATTCAGTGGATCCCCCTGCTGTCTGCTCTGTTTCACATTTTGCTTCTCCCCATTGCACCTGTTAATGAACCCAGAGTCTATTAAGATTTTCCCTGCATACAGTGGCCTGCAGCTGCCAGGTTTCAGTATCAACCTGCTCCAGTATAGATATCAGCCTCTAGAACTTTGTTTGAAAACTTCTGTGTATTGATTTTGTTAAATGTACAAAATTCTTACTAAAGTAGGTTCATTTTTCATGTTGTTTTTGTGCTTGTATTTCATGTAGGTTTAGGGAGGAATCAGAGGAAAATGCGTTTAGTCTGCTTTCTTGAAATAAAAGTTAACTGGAACAAAGTCAAGACTGTGATTTCTTATTTAATCATTGGCAAAAGATTAGAGGAATGTAGCTTTAGTGGAATGATGTGGTTCTTAGGAAATCTAGGGGGCAAGAATGTATCCACATTAAAAGTCCTTGTCCCTAAAGAGAAGGAAGGTAGAGGGTGGTGGTTGAGAATGGGGTCTCTGTATGCAGACTGCATGGGTTCACATTTCATTCCAGTGCCCCCATTTACCAACTACATAACTGGAAGAGTTGTTGGACCTCTTCTCTATGGGCCTTAGTTTTCTTTGTAAAACAATGAATAATAATAGACTCAGCCATAAAGTTAAAAGAGAATATATTTAAAAGCACATAACAATAAAGATATGGAAAAAAGATACCTGCAACAAAGTGAGTATAGAAGAAAGCAAGAAAGGAACTCACACTGACAGTGGTTGGAAAAAGAGATGGAATCAGAAGCTGGTTATAGGATTCTAGGCCAGTTAGAATGGAGAATGCAGACAGACAGGAGGAGGTCAACAGAGTCTGGGAAGGAAAAAAGGCATTTGGCAGTGTGTGTTTGGGGAGGTCATGGCTATGAGTGACAAAAATCCAGAAAGTCTTTTGTTCTTTCTTAAGAAAATTTGGTATTAGAACTGGGAAAATCAGATTTGTTTTGCTTTTTTTCTAGACTAGGCCTTGTTTTAAAAGTTAAATTTTATTTTATGCAGTAGTGGAAAATAATCCTTACAGAGATTTCACAAGCTTGGGTTCTTAAAAAAAAAAAAATAGTATCTCTTATTCCCTGAGCTCTTCTTTTAAGTTTTTGTTTTTATTTTGTCTTACCTATAGTTAAGTACTCCTTTTTTTTCTGGGATATATCATAACTTAGAGGCCACAAAGCATTTCCAGTTTTCTTGTGGTTAGGATCTTGGTTAAAAAAAGAAAAGAAAAAAAAAAAAAACCTGGCTATTGCATCTAAACCAACAACATGAGAAAATAAGCCAATAAATTCACTCATTTATGTTTAAAATCAGACAGTTTAACCTTGGAGGCATTTTTATCGTGGGGGACTTCATGTTGTGATTAGTTATCTGAACAGCCAAGTGCCTCTGTGGGCTCAGTTAACCAGCCTCCCACTATATATGTGCAATTATCTTTGGTGTATACACACACACTGCTATAAAAGCTTATTTGGCCCTATGTTCCCCACCATTCTGAATTCTCTTATTTCATTAGCAGTATCTACCCATAGAGTTTCAGAAATCCATTTCCAATAGCATTTCCACAGCTTAGAAATTTAAATAATCCATATCTTTATTAGGTCAGAGGACAGGGGTGTTAGTTATACTGTATGCATTTCCCATATTTATTTGCCCTTTCAAAACATTAAAAATGTGTGTGTGCGTATGTGTGTACACATGCACAAGAAAATGGTGGTGTTTAATTTAGATTGTGTTCATTTTTCTGTTCTTCTAGCAAGCGATAGAAACTGTAGCTGACAGTCTTTGAGATTTTTACCATGAACGTGGGCCAAGGTACATATGTACTTGAAAAGATGTCCTGGGTACTGCTGCTTTTTTTCTATAAAAAGTTGAAATCTTCTTCAAAGAAGAATTATAGACTGTAACAGAATGACATGTTCAAACATTTTCCCCTTACATTAAACCTGGAACACACATCCCAGAGAATGACAGTCTTTTATGGCAAGATTACCATCATTAGGAGCTTGTCCTGTTACAGAGATCTTCTTTATCTTTGTCCTCCTCCTTTATTACTATTATTATTTTATTGTCAAGCATCAGTAGAGTCTTAAATATAGCTGATTTTGCCCTTACCCTAGAAGCTTGCATTGTAAAATAGGCAAGATAGTTGGAAGATTAAAAATACCCACTGGGGGGCTGGAATGGTGGCTCAGTGGCTGAAGTGCTTACCTGGTATGTGCAAGGACAAGAGTTCGAACCCTAGCACCACATACACAGCAGTGTGGGAACAACGAAGGCCACATGAAAAACTAAATAAAATTGATTCATTCCCCCCACCCCACTGTCCCTTTCTCTTAAAAAAAAATACTCACTGGGATTGTAATTAACCTTCATAAGGGTGAGATGATTTGCATGACTTGACTTTTTGCCTCTGTTTTTGACAATAATTCTGAAAAATTACTTGAATTAGTGTCCCATTCATCTTTACTCATTTCCCCACTCTACTCCTATACTCAGTGTTTATCTATAAAGAACACCTATTTTTGATCTTCCTGGCCAAGTTCATCAGTGCTTTGAAAGACCAAGGTATTGGAGTGCAATAATATTTGATAAGACTTCTGCCCTGTCCCTTCCCTCCAACCCTCATCAAATATAAATTAAGAGGAAGTGGCCATAGTCACAGGTTCTACCCAACTGCTCAAAATATTTATATAATTTGATATGGCATAATGTGAAAACTCTAGACTTCATGAAACCACAGAGTAGGTAGAAGGCATTCTGTGTTTCTCTGAAGCTTAACTTCTAAATGAATGTTCTGAGAAACTGCATGAAAATAGCATTGCCCATCTTACACACAATTATTTGAAAATGAATCTGGATATATAGAAACTTGGTGACCTTTCATATTTTTTCTTTCCTTGAATAGATGAAAAATAAATCATAGCTGATATTGCTTTTCTAGTAATATTGGAAAAGATAGTAGAATAAAAGTTTAAGACTAGACTTATCACTATAAGAGTCTTTTTGAACACTCATGGTCCTAGACTGATTTGCAGTTAAAGAACAGAACTTAGGAGATGTAGCTTTTGAGAAGTAGCTCTTTTGGATTTCTTAATCTTTCTTTTCTCTCTGTTTTATCTCACTTTGGTAATGTTTAATTATTTTTGTACTGTATATTACAGATACTATAAATGTAATTTTAAAAAATCAATGTATTGTTATGTTATTGAACTCTAAAATAACCAAGCATGTTATAAAAAAGAAAGATTTATCTATTGAGGGTTATTTGTCAGTTTCATTGAGAACTGAAAAAGCTATGGGGAAAAGTTATATTTAGTTGGCAGGCAGGACAGGTCTTGCTAATGGAGAAGCTAAAACAAGGAAGTGGTTCTAAGCCAAAGTCAGCTGCCAAATAAATAAATAAATTACTGTATTTTTTGCTGGCCTGATAGATACCACTGACTAGCCACTTCTTGGAATTTAGCTTTTGGTGATGCCCTGTCAGTAAATAGTGCAATAGAAATGGCATTTAACAAATAGGAATGATGACTACAGTTTTTCAGATGAACCCAGGAGTGGTTTATGGGTATATAAGCTACCAACCCTTATCTATCTCTTAGTAAAGAGATCTGGTATATGAGTTTTAGGTGGCTCTCAGGGTAGTTGGGAAGATGATTTGTCTTCTGCTTGTGGGGCCCATTTAAAGCTGCAATGACATGCTTTCCCCTTTCTGATTATTAAAAGAAAACTTAATGGACATATATGGCTTTTGTGCTATTGGCAGGGGGAGGGTCTACTTTGTTGTGTCATCCTACAAATAATCAGTAAAGAAAGTGTGGATGGATTTTTTTCCCAAGTTGTATGAGAATATCTAAATCTAAGATTAAACTCAAGATTTGACAAATGGTACAAAGTTAGTACGTTAAAAAACAAAAACACAAAAACCCAAAGGGGCTGGAGCGGTGGCTCAGCAGTTATGGCACTTGCCTTCCAAGCGCGAGGACCTGGGTTTGAACCCCAGCACCATGTAGACAACTAAGTGTTGAGTAAAGAAGACCAGATGAAAAACTAAATAAAGTTGATTTTCTCTTTCTCTCTCTGATGTCTCTCTATCTCTTTAAAAAAAGGGGGGGCGCTGGAGTGGTGGCTCAGCGGTTTCTGCACTAGCCTCGCATGCATGGGGACACGGGTTCATACCCCAGCACCAGGTACACAGTGAAAATCAGATGAAAAACTAAATGTCCCTCTCTTTCAAAAAAAAAATGAGTTTGGACAGAAAACCAGATGTTGTATGATTCCCTTAGTATTACTGTGTATATGTCCATTTGTTTGATATTACTGAAATGAAAAAATTATAGAAATGGAGGATAGATCTGTGGTTGCCAGGATTGTAGGGACCAAGCTGAGTGGAAGTATGTGGTCACAGCTATGGAAGGCCAGTTTGAAGGAGCCTCCTCATACTGGAAATGTTGCATATCTTGACAATATCCATATCCATTTCCTGGTTGTGATACTGTACTAGAGTTTCATGAAATGTTAACCATTTGGGAAAACTAGGTGAAGGAAGAGTGCATGAGACCTTTATTGTTTCTTATAAGTGCATGTGAACCTCAAAACATTTAATAATAAAAAGAAAATGGGCTGGAACAACTCATTAAAAAGAAAAATTGGCAGTGAAAGCCATGTATGTGTCTGAGTAGACAGACCAGTATGGAAGGAAGACCAAGCTGACTGATCATTGACATTTTAATGAGATGCCTGTGAACCCCTAGGGGGGAAATTGAACCAGCTGAGGTCAGAGAGAGGGGAAAGGTAATTAATGCCTTTTTTATCTGTTAAAAAAAAAAAAGGCAACCCAAAAAATCAAACCTGGCGTCCTCTCAGTGCCTATGCTCTATAGACAGCGAAATGGTCTATTCTCTTGATTTATTTATTTATTTATTTTTTGGTAAAAAGAAGGTGGTAAATGAGCAAATACACATATGAATGATATTCCAAAAGGAGGGTCTAACAGAAAAGAACATGGAGATGAAAATGTGAGCTAAACACCTTCTGTTGACCTATATATGATATAAGTCTTCAGTTCAGGAGGTACCTTTTCTGACTTGTCCCTCTTCTACTCTTCCATTTTTTAGTTGCCCTTCCTTCCTAGAATTTAGCACTTATACTTTTTTGTGTTCATAGCATTTTATTTATATGTTAAGATTCCACTTCCTATTTTATATACATATTATATATATATATATATATTTGTGAGAGAGAGGAGAGAGGATCTTTCCTTGTGGATTATGGTCTTAGTAAGGGGAGAGATCACTGCCTTACTCAGGATTTTTAATTTTATTTTTGTTTCGTGGTCCTGGGGATGGAACCAGGGGCCTCACATATGCCAAGCAACTGCTATACCACTGAGCTACAACCCCAATCCTGCCTTATTCAGTTTTGATTTGCCAGTTCAAAAGCCCAGTGCCTGGTACATAGTAGGCACTTGAGAATAATCAGTGAAATGTTCTGTTGTCCATGACCCTTTACATAGTGCTCATTAATCTAATAAAAATGAAAGAGATCAAATAAGCTTGGAATATTATTGTACTAAAGATTGTGATTCTTTTTGCAAATGTTGGCTTTTCCTTTATGTTTTTTAGTCAGGTAAAATTTACCCTTTAAATTTTAAATAAGGAAGAATTCATAAGAGTTGAATTGCTTAGCAGTAAGAAAGATATCTTATAGCAATTATAATAATTCTTTTTTTGAAGAGAGAGGGACATAAGGAGAGAGGGTGAGAATTAATTTTATTTAGTTTTTCAATTGACCTTCATTGCTCAGACATTTCGTTGTGTACGTGGTGCTGGGGTTCATAACCGTATCCTTGTGCATGTGAGGTAAGCGCTGAAACCACTGAGCCACTATTCCAGCCCCTCTTATAGCAATTATTAACAACAGTATAGAATCAGTCAGAAGGAGAAGGGCAATCAGATAAAATTCAGAAGGCCATTGGAAAAGAGATAATTAGAGGAACGACTTGCATGACTCTTTGGGGTTAATTTTGGTCACAGGAACACCATGAGACTAAAAGAAAGAAATCATGAGTTAAAATATTAGTAGTTAGCTCATCTCCTACTATTTGACTAAGTGTATTGCTTCATGTCAAGACATAGATGAACCATATCCTAATGTCCAGTATGTGTCAGAGATGCAGTGGAAGCAGTTGGAGGAAGAGAGTTCTTTCCCACATTAACCAAGATATTGTAGGAACCAAATTGATTTCATAGTACTTACCCTTCTTCATCTGTGTAGTTGTGCCACGTGGGTTTGTTGGGTACCCACTGGAAGTTTTATAGTTCTGGTGTATGAATTAAAATGTCTTTCTCTTAAAAGTTGAAGAATATTATTAACAACAAATAGTTAATATGAATCCAGGATTTGGTACATCCCAGAGGAAAACTATTTAAAAAGCTCACATTCTTTGAATGGTTGGATGAATGAGAGATAATGTTCCATATTAAAAGAGACCTAGAGATACATGAGCCAAATATAACAATGAAACTTAATAGTACATACCTTTGAAAACAATGAGGTAATTTAATTTGAATGTGGACTGAATATTAATTTGATTGTTAGGTGAAATCGGAGCATTATTTTTAGTTTTCTTAGGTGTGATGTTTTGGTCTTGAAAGGAGTGGCCCTGTTATTACATGTGTATGTATTCCAGAATGAAGTATTTTGGTGTTTGCAACTTGTTTTCAGATGATTCATGTGGGAAAAAATGTGTAACTATGGAGGGGAGAATTTAAGGTTCATGACAAAACATTAACAGTTATTGAACATGGATGGAGTGTACTTAGATGTTTAGTATTCTAAACATGTTTGAAATTTTTCAAGATAAAAAATTGGGCTTGGCCCACACCTGTAATCCTGTTTAAGTACACCCTGGGCAACTTAGGTTGATCCTGTCTCCAAAAAAATAGGGCTGGGAGTGCAGCACAGTGTTAGAGCGCCCCTGGATTCAGTTCCCAATGCAATCAATCAGTCAATAACTGAATACAGACTTAATGTTTCCCTCCTAAGGCTAGGAACAATGCAAGGAAGTGTCCTCTCTGAATGCTCCTGTTCAGTATCATGGTTTTTCTGCTTGAAACTTCGATGTATTCACAATTTCTGGTGTCACAGTAACACCACCAAGATTAGCTTCCTGGTTCCTGTACACCAGGAATCGGAGGGGAAGATGGGCTATGAGGAAGTGAGAAATCTATTCCCAGCCTTTAAAACATGCCTTTGAGGCATGTGGGTACTTGTCTCCTGAAGGAAGCATAAATTATTGTTGATTCTTGACTTCTGTGTGTTTTGCTACTCTTGAAGCTGGCTTCCAATCAGAAAAGGCTCTGTAGAAGCAGCTTCTGCATTGCTGTCATGAAGAGCAAGATCAGATGGTCAGATGGTAGCAGTTATCCCCAAGAAGATTTCTGATGTCTTGAGTTTTTTGAACATACAGATATAGCACCAAAACTGAAGTGCTTTCTCAAGATAGCCCTACATACTAATTTAGCCCTCCCCCCAATCTTTCCACCTTGTGTTCACAGTAGGGAAAAGAGGCAAAGATCTGCTTTGAATCTCCAAAACAGAGATAGTGGAGGAGAATTGAGCCACCCTCCTATCTCTAATAAGAATGGCAAGGATACCAAAAATAATTTGGAGGACAGGGAATGAGGTTGGATGAGACGTAAAGAATTAATGCTCAGGAATTGTACAGCATAGCAGGCTGTGAACAGCTAACAAATGATCTAGGATTTAACATCCTACTTATATTTCAAGCTCCATTCAAATAAAGATGGCATTCTCTACAAAATTTTAATAATCAGGCTCTAGAACATCATTCTCTATCCATGTAATGGTTTTCTTAACAGACTTGTTATTCCACAGTTATTCTAGGGCTATTAGGAAAATAAGAAAGAAAGGGGGAAATCCCGGTCAAGCACTGTGGAAAAACAATTTTAATGGGGAGTGAGGGAATTTCTGTCCTTGAAGTCTTTTGTGGCACACAAAGTAAAAATGCCAGGAGAGGATGAATCTGATCCCTGCATACACTCTGAAAGCAAAGCATGAGAAGAAACTCAGTGTAAGACAGACTTTTTGCAAGTCTCTTTGACAGTTTCTCCAGAGACAGGTTGGTGCTTTTCGTGGACAGAGATTTTAGTTAGCTTAAGTTCCTTTTAAATGGTCAGAGGAGGGACAGGATTGATGTGCAAGGGTTCATTAATTATTGCTCTTACTGAGATTTGCACAGGCCGTTGGGATCACAAATGTCAGTCTGTCAAGTTTCTGTGATAGGTGATAGGTTCTAAAAAACTGATTGAGTACCTCAAAAGCTGTCATAGAGCCTGAGCTTGAACAGATTCATCTTTCGTGGAATTAAGGGAAGGGACGAGTGAAGGGAATAGAAGACGGCTTTCTTCTTTTTGTTGCCAGTTTGCTTCTTCCACTCTCTTGTTCTGTATTAAGTATTGACTTGTACAGAGGGCTAGGATCCTGCCTGAGATGTCAGCAGGCCACAGCCATGGTTAGCAGCCTGGTATGTATGCAGGCTGCCAGCTGCACAGTGACAGGAGATTAAGAGAGATTGGGATTCAATTCTGACAGGCTTGACACAGTTTATTTGGAAATTTTCAGGAGAGAGCATGAGTAATAAAGACAAGAACAGTGACAGTAAGGAACAAATGTGAATTTCTGTCAGAGACAAAACAGAATTTTAAAAGAAGTACCTGTGTTTGTTGTCTCCAGTCAAGTTTTCCAGTTAAAATGTGTTCCTAAATTGAAAGTCCTAATATTGCTTTCTACAGTTGGTTAGGAAAGTACAATTAGAAGAACTTTGTCTCTTTAGAAGTTCATATGTTTTAAAAATCATTGTACATGTTTCTCCGTCAAAAATTAAACAGAGAAAGCTGATAGGTAAACTACTTTTTCTTAAGATTTTCCTACCTTATTTAATCACATGATCTTGATCAGACTTTTCTGGTCTAGAAGATTGAATGTGATATCTTTGTCATTCTGTTAAACATTGGCAGTTTAAAAAAAAAGGGTGCCTGGTGAGACCCAAGAGCTGTGAGCCTGGCTTGGGAGTGTGGCAGGTCTGCATGGGTATTCCCAAACTAGATTATGTTCTCAAGAGAAAGCGTATTTGGCCGGGGGGGTGGGGGGGCTGCTTTGTTGGCTTTTTATGAAGGACCTTAATTAGAAGTCACTCGTAACTCCTGGGGTGGGAACAGTTTCTAGCTTGCCACTACAGATCTTCCTGCTGCTAATGAGCATGCTCCTTGCAAGAACTTGTTTCTTTTGACAGTTAAAGCTGCATGTAAGAGTTATTTCTTCTCACCTTTCTCTCCACATTTAACCATTACTGGCCAAGTTCAGAGCATGCAAGTAGGCTAATTAGGTATTCTCCGAATTATTTAGAAAATGGAAAATATTTCAATATGGATAGTAGATGGTTCCTTTAATGTTAACCATGATAATCTTTTTCTAATTGACATAAAATTTGTATTGAATAGTTAAATTTTGTTGTCCATTATTATATAATTAGAATCCCAACCCTGGATATCTATTTTCTCTTAGTTAGGCAGTTTACTCCATTGTACATGGTCTCATTAAGTAATTAATTAGCTGAGGAGATGCAAGTTTCTTCTGCAGACATGATGATGATTCTATAGACTACTATTTATATCATTGGTTTCTAATTAAAATATTATTTTTGAAAAAATGTAAAAGAATGGTTTTCTTCACTAAGAAGTTGTATATAATGCAGACCTTCCCACATGGCTGGATGTTGAGGGTGGTAAACAGTTTGAGGACGTTAATTCCCCTCCCTCTTTGTGTTTAGGGAGCATTAGAGACCACAAAGATTTCGTTCCATCTAAAAGACTCATTGACTGAGGGAAGGATAAGTGGGCATATTCCAGAGCTTAAGAGTTGTAGATCTCGTCATGTCTGGGAAGAAAGAGCTCTTTGATTCTTAAAATGCAACACATTGTTTTAGACATTTTGTCTGTCTTGGTGTAGAATCTTTGAGGACTGCTTTTCACAGCTCAGACTTCGTTTACATGCTTTTGATTGTAGACTTACACAAATGCCAGAAAATTCACTCAGAGGACCAACTAAGGCTCAATGGTTTTCCTTTAGGACTACCAATGCAGTGCAGCCAGAAACTAGCCAGCATTGGAGACCTTCCTTTGAACCTGTTATTTCAGGACTTTCCAATGCATGTTGTTGCCTACCAGAATAGTAATACAATTAGTCTCTATATTAATGTAGAATAGGTAAAGAAAAATCTCAACCAAGGAACATGTTGATTTGTTCCTAAGGGTTGTTGTTGATACTTGTTGATCAAATAAAAGTGGGAACTTAAAGAAAAAGAGATCAGGACTGGACAGATAATTTTTGGGGATCCTTTCAAATAAGATTGTTCAGTGATGACCAGTGGTGATTATGATTATGTAAAATTTTAATTGTGTCTCAATCATAGTAATCATACAGTATTTTTTTCACATTGCTTATTTAAAAATAGTTAGGTCTAGATAACATTAACAATGTTGTAATTTTTTTCCTTTGTTTTTAATTCCCCTCCCCCCTGCTTTAATGCCACCTGAGATTAAATCATCACATCTTTTCAACAAAGGTTTGCTTTAGAAACGGGAGTAGGTGCTCTTCAGGTAAACAGAATGTTTGCCAGTTTGGGCTAAACTCTTGGAAAGAGCTTGAAATGTGAACATTGCATTTCTAGACACACCCTCATTTCTATCAGAGGTACGAATGAGTAGACTCTTTCATGTTATAGGTGTGCTAGCATCATGCTACAGCCCTCCAGGCTTGCTTGCTTGCTTATTTATTTATTTATTTTTAAGAGAGAGAGAAAATCAGTTTTATTTAGTTTTCCTTCTGGCTTTTGTTTCTTTGATACTTAGTTGTGTATGTGGTGCTGGGTTTTGAACCCCAGTCCTTGCACATGCTGGGTGAGCACTCTACTACTGACCCAACTCTCCAGCATCAGTCCTCTAGATTTTAATGGTAAAGTGAAAAGGTTTCAATTGCCTTATTCTTACAGGATGGAGGGTAATTTCTTACAAGGATGCTTAAAATTTAGGTCTTAGAATAGAACTTTTTTGTTGTTCTGGCGGTTTTTACTCTAGAGTTTTTTTTTTTATCTTACTACAAAAAAAAATTGTGTGTGTATGTATAAATAAGGCTATTAATACAGATAGTGCCACTGCAGGCTTATGAAAAAGTACCCCCAGGAGAGCAGTGTGACACATATAAGGTGAATTCCTTTCGGCTCCCTGCTTTGTAATGATTTACATTTAGATTATTGTTTGTTGCTCTTGTAGAAGACTGAGGAGGGGCCTGGCATGTCTGGCTGCCCCAGTTACCACACCGACTAGGTCCGGACAGCTTCACTCAGCAGAGCTAGGAAATAGGCTGAATTGGCTTTCAATTGTTTTCATCAAATGCCTTATTTAGTTGGTTTGTATTGGGGGGAAATGTCATGTAGGACTGGAAGAATTAAATGAGATGAAAAATGAAGTTTGCAGTTGCTTAGAATGATGCGGGGCCTCCGTATGCTACTGCACCGAGTAGTGGAGTTGGGGCCGTCAGCAAGCTGTACCCTATCGCTGTCAGAGCCAGTAGATGAACCTGGGTGAAGTGCAACATCCTTCTCACACAGGAGGAGGCTGGAGAAAGGCATACTGACAGCCTTCACTAAAATATATTCAGCATGCTGCATCTTTCACTTGAGCCATTTTAAATAGAAATTTGGGATTGCCTAGGAGAAGATTCATTTATTTAATAAGTGCTGATTGAGTTAGAGGAACGGAGGGCATGTAGTGAGCCAAACAGGTGCAATTTCCATTCTCCAAGAGTTTACATTCTCCTAGAAGATAATGGTAAAGTATAAGTGCTATGAAAGAATATGAGGAAGTGCTAGTGAAACAGGACAGGGTAATCTAGTTGGGATGATCCACGAGGAAAAGTTAATTGAAAATGTGACTTTGAAGCAAAGGCTTAAAGGAGATGGGATCCCATACACACCTGGGTGAAGCATGTTCCAGACAGAGGGAAGAAAAGGTACAAAGGTTCAGAGACAGGAGACACTCAGGAGGCTATTGTAGATGGAGCAGAGGGAGAAAGCAGCAAGAGATGAGGTAAGAGAGAGGGCTGGGTAAATCATGCAGGGCCTTTTAAGTGTCATAACAAGTATTTGAACTTGGACTCTGAGAAGCAGGGTTTTGAGCAGGGAAGTGTTGTGATTCTAACTTGGAATCACTTAGCTACTATGTGGAAAATGAACTATAGGGGCAAAGGGGTGAGTGGGGAGATTAGTTAAGAGGCTCTTATCTTATACTGGGCTAGATGAGATAATGATGGCTTAGACCATGGCAGGGGTAACAGAAAGATGAAGGTATTGGGATCAGGATTATTTTGAAGAAGACCTTTTAGGAGAATCCCTTCCAGAGGTGATTTCACACAAACCACTTTGAATCCTTGGCAAGTGGGCATCCTGAGTATGCAGCAGCAATCATTCCAGAAGTACAGAGCCCCAAGTGCTGCCCCCTTTTTTTTGAAAGCAAGTTATTTTGCCTGCCTGTGACATGAACTTTCTTGCATTTTACTTATTTTTGTATGAGATACAAATTGTCACACATTACACCTCCTTTTCCTGTCATTGTGGCACAGCCCTTAGTTTTAGCTTCTGTAACCCCACAGTGGAAGCCATGGGTTTGCTTGGTTATGATAAAGCATGTGTACTCTTTTATTTTTAATAAAATTGGACTTCTTTTTTGTATTAGAGCCTGATTCTTAAGTGTTAAGGATTAAAAATGTGGATTTTACTAGAAAAGATTATAAAATCTCCCATTAAACATTGGCTTTCAGTATAGAATTGTGCTAAGCATAGTGATATAAAGTTAAACTAGAACCTCAGCTTCAGTGCCATCCCCTGTAATCCCAATTACTTGGGAGGCTGAAGCAAGAGGATCACAAGCTCAAGACCAGCCTGGGCAACTTACAAGACTCTTTCTGAAAATTTAAAAAAAAAAAATTAAAACGTGTTTGGGGTTGGGGAGGACTTAGCATGTAGCTACGTAGCATGTGGCTCAGTGGTAAAATGCTCCTGTGTTCAATCCATAGTACCACCACCACCACCAAATAAATTCCCAAGAAGAGGTGAATAACTAATACAAGTGGTAACATGTAGGCTCCAATAAAAGGGGTACAAAGAGAGGATTGCATTTTCAGCTAGAATAGTCTCATCATGTGAAAATTTAGCTATTTTTAAAAACAAAAAACTGAGTTTTGTTGGGCCACCTTTACCACTCTGTCCACCTCAGGGCTAGCTTGTTAGAAGTTGGCCCCCAAAGGTAAATGCTTGTCATGCTTGGCTTGTACAGTATAAACCAGCAAGTAAAACTGGCTGTTTTATTCACATGGGTTCAGCTTTTTCCGGCACAGAGGCGGTAGTCTGATCAAAAGAGTGCTTTGGCAGTACATTAATCAGTCGTGCTTGCCAGGCCAAACACTAATTCTGATCCCTAAATATGTTGTTTTGATCAGATTCACAGTCTGAGAATGAGGCTTCACCAGTGAAACGGCCACGACTACTGGAAAGTACTGAACGGTCCGAGGAAACCAGCCGATCTAAACAGAAGAGTCGACGTCGGTGCTTCCAGTGCCAAACCAAACTGGAGCTGGTGCAGCAAGAATTGGGATCGTGTCGCTGTGGTAAGCATCTCCCCCAGTGGCATGATGGAGACTGTGTCCTTAACACTTCTCTACAACTTTGGAAATTATCCCTGAGAGGCTGAAGTAATTTATTCCTCTTCTGAGTACCTCTCTGCAAGCTATAGAGGGATAGAGCTTGAGAAATCAGGAGTGCAGGGATATTGTTTCTAAACGTTCTTCTTTGGATCTCACACGTATAAAGAAGACAAAAGCATCTGCACTGCTCTTAGACATATTGAGTTACATCATTATTGCTCACTGATTTCAACTTCTCCCTACCACTTCTGGTTTCTTCACATTCATGAATTTAGAAATTAATCTAATCAACAGAAGTCCCCTGTATCGTTTTTAAAAATGCTTTTATTAGTACACCATACTTATACGTAATATTGGGGTTCATTTTTACATAGTCATAATACATGCATGGAATATAATTTACCCTACTTCAGTCCCAGTACTTCCTCTTTCCTTCCAATATTCCTTTTTAATTAAGGTTTGATTAGAATATTGTTTTCTTTGAACTTTAGTTCATCCAGCAAATTAACACCTTGAAGTAGCTTGAAAGTAACCTTTCCTTCTTTCTTCTCCAGTGTAATATCACCTCTTAGGATTGCTGCACAAGGATACATTTTTTAAAACTTCCTATTTACTCACAGTGCAACAAAACTTAGGCCAATTCTTCCTCTCCTCTTGACCACATATATCATGTCACTTCAGGTTAAAATTATGTAGTTGAATTATTTTAGGCTTGTTTGCAGTGTCCTATCTCTGTTTTTATTTCCTAATCTTAAAGTGTAGTATATGTGTATATAGTATTGGTGTTGGTCTGTGGAACAGAAGTCTCATCAGGCAGACTTGGAGCCTTGCTCTAGCTTCTGAGGAATCCTGTATCTTTCATCAAGAAGTTAGCTTTGGAATTCCCCTGTTTACTTTTGGAATAGCCATAGATATTCTGCAAGTATCGAAGACTAAGGCAGTTCACTCAGCAGTTATAAAGTAATATTCCCTGAAAGTGCTCTATCTTCTGAAGAGACAGCCTTTTCTATTCTTGTTCTTTAATCATCTGCCCTTTTGGAAATGCAGAGGCAAGGAGAGTATATTAGCTTTTCATGGAAAGTAAGTTTGTACACCTGTTCCTGGCATGACCAGGTATGTTTTTTTACATACTCTGGTATGTGTGTCTTTACAAAGTTCCAAGTATATTTTCCTGGATCAAGGAACAGTTATAAAAGGTTCAGAGAAAGATTTATATATTTTTAGGGTATTCAGTTATGCTGTTAAATCTTTTGTAAAGTACAGGGGGCGGGGCTGGAGAGGTGGCTCCGCAATAGAGTGCTTACCTGGCATGTACTAGGACCCAGGATTGAGCCCCAGCACCACATACACAACTAAGTGCTGGAAAAACAAAAACCAGATGAAAAATATATAAAGTTATCTTTCTCTCTCTTAACTCTTTAAAAAAAAAAAAGTGGTAGGTGGGCCTGGAGAGGTGGCTCAGCAGTAGAGTGCTTGCCTGACGTGCACAAGGACCCAGGGTCAAAACCCAGTACCACATACACAACTGAGCATTTGGAAAACAAAAACAAGATGATGAAAAAAATAAATAAAATTTATTCTCTCTAGAGAAAAAGAAAGTGGTGGGAGCAGAGGCTGTTGCAGAGTTTTTAGGCTTCGTTGTGTTTATGTGTGCAGTATGGTCCAGCGGAGGCTAACACCTTATTCTTATGCTATGTTTGGGTCAACTCTTACAGGAATTTTAAATTCATAGGTCAGGGATACAGTGATTAGCCAAAGAAACTTTTGGGATCTGATGGCTAATCTGCTTTGCCCCATGCTGAACCTTTAAGGTCTACAGAGTTGTCTGTGTTCATGTGAACTATTGGAGAGTTTCAGCAGTTCAGTCAGTTAACAATATGAGGAAGCCTACTTCACCATTTTGCCTGTTTGTAAACAGGCCTTTGGTTTCTCCTGAGAATTGTGGGATTTTCCTGTACTTTATGTTATCTTACTCATCCTCCACTGTCCCCCAACACTTTTTGGCCATGCTGGCCATGTGCATACCTCAGTGTAGAATGCTTTCCTCACACATGCTAGGGAAGCACTCTACTGCTGAACTGTATCCCAGCCCTTTTTAAAATTTTCATTTTGAGACAGGGTCTTACTAAGCTGCCCGAACTGCTGATCTTGAACCTGCAATCCTCCTGCCTCAGCCTCCTGAGTAGCAGGGATTATAGGAGTGCACCACCACACTTGGCACTTGCTTCCTTCTTGGAACTAACTAAATCCTGGGTATTATACAGGATTTGCAGTAGCAAGTCAAGCAGTTGGTCCATCAGATGTATTGTCTTGGCTTCAGTGTGCTAAAGCTTCCTCTTCTTGTCAGACAGGCAGTAAGAATTCATTAGTGCGGAAATTCAGAGGTGGTATAAACAAGCCTTTCAGTTTACCCTTCAACTTTGATGCAAACTACTTAATTTCCTAGCTGAAAAAAATCCAGAAAGAGCTGTTAGAGGACTTCACCTTGCCTCCAGTGAAGCCAGCCTGTCAAACTATCTGGTTACTCTGCCATGCTTTTCACCCTCCTGGGCAGGAGATTGAGTCTCTAAGTTCCTGTTGGGTTTGCCCCAGGCTTCCATTCTTTTTTGATTATCTAACATGTAATCCCTATCTTAGGCCCAATTCTGAGACTCCTTATAGGGGAGATTTGACTTTTTTGCTTAGAAAATAAAGCACAGAGCTTTCCACAGACCCTTCAGATGGAGCCTTTTTAAAGAGAACTGGAAGTTGAGTTTGATCCACCAAGAGCCTTATACCATGTGCATAGAAAAATGACTGAGTCAGCTGCCATGTGTTAAATGGTGAAGGGCAGTAATGGGAATATACACAACTGTCTTTGACAAATAGGTGTTTGTGTTTGCCTGCTTGGTTCTCTCTAGGAAAGGTTGAGTTGTATCATTATTTCCTTGAGAATGCATAGAGTGTTGGAGAGAATTTAAATGCCATGAAAGGGTTTTTTTTTTTTTTTTTGCGGGGTGGGGGGACACAGTAATTTACTCCTGAAATTGAAGACTCAGGAAGGTAGTCTAAACTCAAAAAGAACACTTCTTCACTGCAGAAAATCTTTTATATATATATATTTGCAATCTTTTCTTCCATTCCCCTTCCACTCTGTACAGGTTATTAACTGCTGACAAGAAATTCACATCTCATAAATAATGCTTAAGAGCCATTGCTATATAAATTGAATGTGTTATGAATTGTGATGGGCCTTTTTGTAGCATTCAGTGCCTAGAGCAGGAAGAACAGAGGGTGTCATTTTCATTAATTTCTAATGAGGTGCCAATTAAAGGCAGGGAAGATGCTCTAAAGGGAAGAGTGGCCAAGCTCCCCTGAGTCCTCTGCCCCAGGGCTGTCATCCAAACACTGCCAGTGAAACCTTCTCTAAAAATTCCATTATAAATTACAGTCTCATCGAAAGCACACACGGGCACATTGAGCTTGCCTTTGATCTTCAAAAGAGCAATTTGTAAGTCGAGTTCTGAGCCTTCTCACATAGGGAACAGCTATAGGTGGTAGGAATTTTTAATTGCCAAGGTACTCCTTGGGCTTTCAATAAGAAGGTGAGTTTTGAAGAAGATTCTCTGTCTCACTGTGACTGGATAACCTTTAAATCAACAACACCAAAGCAACACCCTTTTCCTGTGAAATCTTTCAGGGTGCCAATTAGACAAGGCATGTGGCAAGGCTGGGATGATACTCTGCATCCTATAGCGTCTTCATCAGTTTAACTTCTCAAGAGAAAATAATTGCGTGACATGGATTTGCTTGTTTCATTTTCTACTCAGTAGGCGAATTGATCAACTCATTCTTGTTGCAGGAGTCTTCTCTTGAAATGCCACACAGAGGATATTCTGAAATTTGACCATCCTAATAGATCTGGGCCATATCCTAACCATGTGAATGTTGTCTTCTCTAAGCAGATCTTTCATGATACACATAGAATGACTTTCTAATCGTTGTGCATTGCTTTTAAGAAGCACACAGTTAATTTTTAAATACCAATGTAAGAGCTTGCGTAGGTTTTTACATGTTTTCAACTGGTGGTAACTTAACAGACTCTAAGTGGATATGTTTCCCTTTGGAACAATGGTGCTTTCACTAACTCTTGAGTAATCTGACTTTATTGTTGTCAAAATAAGCTTTCTATTCATTTTAGAAACTCATCGATGCTGTAGCTGGGACCTGTAGAGTCTTCAAATGCTTCAGTTGTCATTTCTGCCCTGTCATTAACTGTCAAACCAATTTAGCAAGCATTTATTGAGATGACTATGCATAAAGCATTCTTCTAGGTTCTGTGGGAAATGAAGGAGCTAGAAATACAGAATCTAGGAGCTCATAGTCTAGGTTAAACTTGATGGACATTGAAATAACCTCTGTTGCCTTCAGCCAACCCAGGAAATCTGCCTGGGTCCTGGCTGGCTGGATTTGGCTGCCTGCCCACATAAGAAATAAGCATATGATGCAGCAATTAAAAATGAATTTTATACAGTTTGATCAAACTTAAGAGAAGCAGCTAGACTGTTTCTCTGCCAGCCCTTTAAAAGCAATTTATAAAAACAAAAGCCAGGAGATAAACATATATAGATTTAACTAGGCTGTGCTAGTAATAGAACATGTCAGTGTCCAGGGCAGGGGTAGTTCTTTTAGTTTCCATTCTCAACATGAAGAAAGTTCTGGAGCTCTCTGCTTTACCTGGAGGATGTGTTAAAACACAAGTTGCTGGGCCCCCTTCCCAGAGGTTATGTTGAAATTCTGGTCTGAGGATCATACTTTGAGAACCACTGCTCTAGGCAATTCTTCAAAGACCCCACCCTTTTCAGTTTTAAAGAATGAACTCTACACTCAACAAGTCAGCAAAGGTCCCCAGGCATTGTTTTCAACTTTTTATTTGGAAATAATTTTATGTTCCAGGCCCATTTAAGAGTTAGTTGCAGGGCTCGAGTGGTGGCCCAGCGGTTCACCACTTGGCCTGGAATGTACAGGGATGCAGGTTTGAACCCAGCACCACATATACAAGTAAGTGTTGGAGCAATGAAAGCCACATGAAAAACTAAATAAAATGATTCTCTCTCTCTCTTAAAAAAAAAAAAGTTAGTTGCAAACATTGTGGCTCTTCACCTTTGTAAACGTCAATGAATGTTTCCTAAGAATAGGTATATTCTTTTATAAAACCACAGCAGCACAGTTCTCAACTTCACTAAATTGATACTGATATTATAATTTTATCAGATCTGTCACCCATATTCCAGTTTTGTCAGTGGATTCAGTAATGTCCTTTATGAAAGCATTTTTCCCCCTTCAGTTTAGGATCCAGTCCGTGATCAGGTGTTACATTTAGTTGTCACATGTTTTTAGACTGTTAATGTAGACATTTTCTTGGCCTTTCTGTATTTTCTGATACTGGCATTTTTAAAGAATACCACCCTGCATTCTTTGCTGCATTTACCTTTTCACTATTTTTTTTAAAGGAGAATATGTCTTATTTTGGGTTTGTCATCTGTTTCTTTGTAATGAGATTGAGGTTACATATTTTCAGCCAGCTATAATACTTACATAAGTGATGATGTGCCCTTTTCAGGGATTTACATTGGGAGGCACAGATGCCCATCAGCCTGTCACTGTTGATGTACCCACTCAGACAAGGTATTCCCCTATTTCTGCACTGTACACTTACTGTTTTTCCCCGTGTATGTAATAAGCAGTCTAGGGGAAACATTTATTGGACATGTAAATGCCCTCCTTCTCAAAAAGTTTCCTCTGATTCGGCATCCATTGGTGATTCTTGCTTTACCAATCTTTACTATGATGATTGTGAAATTATTAGCTTACTGTAGTACTCCTTCCACAGTTACGGTTTGACATTTGACAACTCAGCATTCTTGAGAAAGTTATGAACTTTTTTTTTTTAAAAGAGAGGGACAGTGAGAGAGAGAGAGAGAGAGGGAGGGAGAGAGAGAATTTTATTTAGTTTTGCATGTGGCTTTCATTGTTTCAGTATTTCATTGTGTATGTGGTGCTGGGGTTTGAACCTGTGTCCTTAAGCATGCCAGGCAAGTGGTGTAACTGCTGAGCCACTGCTCTAACCCCAACTCTTGCCTTTTTCAGTAATTGCCTTTAATTATTTTGGTATTCACATTGTCTCAGTTTTAGCCAAGTTGAAATTCCTTCAAGCCGGCTCCTGTGTCCTTGTGACATACTCCCATCTTTTGGGAGCATGTGGAGAGCAGTTCCTTACTTTTTTGCATAATAAGTATGTATCCCAGATACGTCTTGTACTTACTTTTTTCCAATTCTGGAATTAACCACTTCTCCAGAGATACCCTAAGATGATTTTAATATGCTCTCACGTCGAGATTGCTTACCTGAGAGGAAGGCAAAAAATAACTGGCATTCAGGGCAACCTTTTACTAAGGTACAAGCCATATATTATAAGAGTATGGGGAGAGAGAGATTAATTCCAACAAGAAGACTCTAAGCAAGCTCCTGCAGTTGAGGCTTTAAAGGAAGGATGGGACTTCAATGTAGGAAAAGGCAAATACTCAGGCAAAGCTAGTATTCTGGAGATGACCTCTGTGCAGCTGCATGGGGCCTTGGCATCAAGTGAGGAAGGACTGCTAGAAAGGGAAGAAAATGGTCCCAGGTCGCAAGCTGAGGAATGTGGATATTGGTTTACAGTGAAAAAACATCAGTGGTTTTGAATATGGTCACCATGATCTAACTTGACTTTTTTCTTTTTTTAATTAAGCATTCAGGAAAGTCCAGGAGGCTGTTGAATAGTTGTAGGGAAATAGTCTAGGACTAATATAGCTGTAGAAATAAATGTGTGTTACAGATGTCACTGCCAAATAGTGATATCCTAAGGTCCGGAGAGGGGCATATGATTATGAAGCATGGGACATGAAACTACCAGGTTGATCCATTTAACGAGCCTCAGCCCTTGTGTCTGTGCCTTTATTTCAATTTCTATCCAAGTGTGAACCTGTCAGGAATGTTTGGCAATCTGTCTTGTGTCTCTAAAAGAAAATGAGGTCCTATGTTCTTAGAAAAGATCTTATTCTGTGTAGAATTCTAATCTGAAGCCATCAGAAAAACCCTGCCACACAAGGAAACACCTAAAATTCTTTTTCTTCACCAAAACTGATTTGGCAAGTGGATGTTATCGTTGCTGCCACCAGTCCCTGGTCTGCCACAGGTTGTACAGAGAGAACGCGGTTGTAAGACCCAGCCCTAAAGGAGCTCCTGGGTCCTTTTGTTTTTTTGGTTTTGTTCTTTTCTTTTTTTTGTTGAGATACAATATTTGAACAGCTTTATGAGGCACAGTATAATAATTTGATACATGGATACAATGTTATAATGATCAAATTAGGTTAGTAAGTACGTCCATCTTCTCAAACATTAATCTTTTCTATGTGCTGGGAACTTGTATAGTCTTCCAGTCATTTCAAAATATATCAAATTGTTGTAGCTGGTAGTGACCCTGCTGTGCTATAGAAAACCTGAACTAATTTATTTTCTCTATTTTGATACCCCTTATCTAACTTTATTATGTACTCACCCTCCTGTTGTTTCCGGATGCTAGTGACCACTATTGCACTCTTGGTCTTTGAGATCAACTTGTTAGTTTCCACAAATGAGACAAATGAGTGAGAACTTAGACATTTATGTTGCAGAGAATTCTTTATGTATTTTTAATTTTTTAAAAAGAGAATCTGTTGTATTTATTTTTCCATCTGGCCTTTGTTTCTCTGACACTTAGTTGTGTATGTGGTGCTGGAGTTTGAACCTGTGTCCTCACACATGCAAGGCAAGCACTCCTACTGCTGAGCCACCACTCGAACACCTATTTTTCACTTTTTAAAATGCTTTTATTAGTGCATTATAATTACACATAATAGTTAGGCTTATTTTGACCTAATCAGATATGCATGGAATTTAAGTTACCCCATTTCAATTGCAGTATCCCCTCTTTACCTTCCTCCTCTCTTCTATTCCTCTTTCTGTTTTGGTATTTATTTATTTATTTTTAGTTGGTGCTTTATAGTTATGCATAAATGTGGAATTCACTGTAGTTTATTTGTACATGCACATAGCATAATTTTGTCCAATTCATACTGCATTTTCCCCCCTTTTCTGTCCCTCCTCTCTTATCTTCAGTCCTACTCCATGATTTTTCCTCTATCTTCATGATCTCTGTCTCTCACACGCACACCCTTTTCCCTGTTACTTTGTTCTAGTTTTTTTGCACGTGAGAAAAAACATTTGACCCTTGATTTTCTGAGTATGGCTCATTTTACTTAGCATGATATTCTCCAGTTCCATCTATTTACCAGCAAATGCCATAATTTCATTCTTCTTTATCACTGAATGAAATTCAATGCATTGGGCATATATACCACATTTTCTTGATCCATTTATCTATTGAAGGGCACCTGAACTGGTTCCATAACTTGAGTATTGTAAGTTATGCTTCTATAAGCATTAATGTGGTTGTATTGTTACAGTATGCTGATTTTAATTCTTTTTTATAAATACTGAGGAGTGGGATAACTGGATCATATGGTGGTTCCATTCCTAGTTTTTTAAGGAAACTTCAGACTGCTTTCCAGTGCAGTTGTACTAATTTGCAGTCCCTCTAACCATGTATGTATATAACTTTTTCACCTACATCCTCACTAGCATTTATTATTTGTAATCTTGATAATTGCCATTCTGACTGGAGTGAGATGAAATCCTAGGATAACAAAAATAGAATGGTATTGGCATCAAAACAGACATGAAGACCAATGGAATAGAATTGAAGACACAGAGACAAAAACCACATACTTACGGTCCTCTGATACTCAGCAGAAGTGACACAGTTACATGTAGGAGAAAAGATAACCTTTTTAATAAATAGTGCTGGGAAAATTCAATGTCCTTTGTAGAAGAATGAAACTAGATCCTTGTCTCTTGCACTGCACAAAAGTGAAATCAAGTGGATCAAAGACTTAGGAATTTGACCAGAAATTTTACAACTACTAGAAGGAAACATAGGGTCAACACTACATCAGGTTGATGCAGCCACTAACCTCTTCATCAAATTCAAGAAATAAAACAATCAATAAATATGATGGCATCAAATTAAAAAAGCTTCTTCACAACAAAGGAAACAAGAGTGTGAAGAGAGAGCCTACAGAATGGAAGAAAATCTTTGCCAGCTGCTCCCTTTAACAGGGATTAATATCCAGAAAGAACTAAAAAAAATAACAAAAAAAGAGCCCAAATAACCTAACTCAATCAATAAATGGGAAAAAGAACTGAACAGACATTTCTCAAAAGAAGAAACATAAATGACCCCCAAGTATATGGAAAAAAATCTTCAACGTTCCTAGGAGCTCCTGTTTTTATGCTGAATCTTGTGATAGCAGCTGTGTTTGTATGCTTCCTGTGGCGCAAGAGAAAGTAAACCAAACCAAACAAAATAAAATCCTGTGACAGGAATTGTTGTACGTGAGAGGCCCAAGGAGAACTGGAAATCTTGAGCCAAAATCTGAGAATAATTTTTCCTTTTGCTAATTTTTTCTTTCATTCTTACTATATTTTTATCTAAGCACAAGTATGCTGCTTGTTTTCCCCATTTAATCTTTAATGTATAAGTGTTCTAGACTAAACCCAAATAGATTAGTCCCTCTGTTGTCTGTCTATAATTGTTAAGTTGAGAAGTTGGAGAGCAAAATAAATCAAACCTTTTACTGAGCATGAATTCCGTGTATTTAGTCTGTTAGAGAAGTCCCAGCAATCCAGCCTACCATATGTCTTTTGATGGGGGTGTAAAAAATTACAGAAACATGGAAAGCTCCCCGTACTAAGCAAATGAGCGTCAAAGTCAGGCTCCTAAAATAGAGAATGTGCAGGGCCAGTCTGGTGTAGCCTGTGTCACACCCCCACCCATGTGTTACTGTCCCATCTCAATCTCAAACTTGGTGCCTGCTTCTGTGGTCCAGTTTGAGCAACAACAGCACTATAATATTTCATCAAATATTTGGATAGGTTGCTTTGTGTACAGTACTTTTTTTAATGGGGAAACATGGATTATTGTGAAATGAAAAACTAGTACTTTTAAAATTTTGTTCCAGTAGTAAATAGCTTCAGTTTTTTGCCCAGCAAGGTTGTCTTTCACTATTCAGTATGATTTAATGGTAGGTTTTCCACAGTTGTGTGCACCTAACACCTTACCAGATTTTACTAGATGTAGTTGAGGAATACATTCTAGGAAAAATGTAGGCATGTTCAACTACATTCTTCACAGATTATTTAGCTAATGGTAAGCACCATGTGGCCTATATAACATCAACAAAGCTGTATATTAAAAGTTTTGCCTTCCCATCAGTGCGTTGCTGTTTATGGTTGAAGCATTTTCTTCATAGTCACACATCCCATGTCTGTTCAGCTAACGTGGAGAAAGCCTGAAACCTGAGTGTAGCTCTTTTCTTTTCAAACCAGCATCTGCCAGACCCAAGATATTGTCCTGGGCTGTTCTGACTAGGGATGATGAAAGCAAACCACACTGAGAATTACTTTCTTTGAATTAAATGCAAAATCATACACACACACACACACACACACACACACACAACACAAAAATATGGTTGGGTAAACAGAATCTCTTAGAACCAGATTTAGAAGGAGCCTTAGCAGTCTTTTAATTCAATTCCATATTGTTTGATTGTGCTAGGGATCCTAACCTAAGGCCTTGTGCATGCTAGGCAAGCACTCTTGCCACTGATCCACACTCCCAGCCATTTTTTTAAAAATAAATGCAGAAACTGAGACCAAAAGGGTGCTCATTCCCTCAGATCATACCCTTCTACTAAATAGTGGCATTCTATGAAGATTTTGATCTAAAATTGAAAGCTTGCTGAGGAGTTTCTACCAATGTGACTGACTGTGTGGCAATGCCTCCTCCTTCCAGTATGTATTTCAGCCCCACTAACTGCACCTTTCTGTCACATTTTCTGCCCTATCATCTCCATAGAAACAAGCATATCTTTTCTAAAGTTACCCACATTTTGGTCTTTTCTTCATACTGATATGCCTGGCTTCTCAACCTCCTCTTAGTTATTAGTTCAGCCTCCAAAAATTTGCTCAGGACCGTTCTGTGGAACCTTTGCTGCATAAAGTTGCATTTTATCAAAATAACGGGGTTTTATAATGTTTTTCTTTCAAATTGATAGCAAATTGCTCATGAAGTTTTACCTAAGATGTCTTTTTTAGGGCCTGTAATGTATAGTTAAAACCAATTTGTGCTCAGTATATAATATGCGATTCTCTGCCTATCATTCTCCCTGATAGATTCTTACTGTGATTCTCTCTTAAGCAATGCTTCAGAAAGTGTGGCCCTCAGCTCAGCCTGGGTAGAGGGAATACTCCTTCTTTAGGTAGTTCTAATGTACTCTAAAGTTTGATAAGCTCTCATTTTGTTATAAATTACAAAGGTAATTTAAGACCAGAAAGAATTATTGGAAATTACATGCGTAGGATTCACACCAGTGAAGTTTTAGTTCTATCTGTCTTAAGCTTTCTCTTGCTATAATGAAGTACATGAGATTGGATAATTTATAAGGACAAAAATTTATTTGACCCATGGTTCTGGAGACTGAGAAGAGCATGGTGCCAACACCTGCTTGGTATTTGGTGAGAGTCTTGTGCTGCATTATAACCTTGCAGAGGGTTATGGCAAGACAGAGCAAGTGAGCTAGCTTTGGCCTCCTCCTGAGAATGCCACTGTTGAACTCCACCCTTATAATCTCATCTAATCCTGATTACCTCCCAAAGGCCTCACCTCCAAATAACCTTAAAACATGAATTTGGAAGTTAAATGTCCAGTACATGAATTTTTGAGAAACTGGCTAACTTCATTCTATTTTAGTTAGAAATTTACACCTTCTAATCTAGGTTTAATGCATGCCTCTTCCCCTTGGTGATCTCATACCTGCCAGACTCTAAAAATTCTCAGGGTCCAGAACCATCTGTTGTTTTGTAGCTTCCCACAATCCTTGTTGGAGTACGTGGCCTCTGATGGGTACCCAGATAGTGTTGACTGGTAACATACAAGAAAAAATTAAAATTGAAGAATCGTGGTGTTGTAGTGAACTCCTGGTTATTGTTAGGAGAAAGTCCTTCTGGAGTAGTGTTTAAAGGTAACCCTAATCACACAGGTGAATGGGAGAATGTCTGGGCCACTCCATATGTACATTTTTTCTTTTTTAAAGGAAGGGGACAGTGAGAGAGAGAGAGAGAAAGAGAAGCAATTTTTATTTAGCTTTTCATGTGGCCTTCATTGCTCAGTCAGACGCTTCGTTGTGTATGTGGTCCTGGGGTTTGAACTCACATACTTGTACATGCCAGGCAAGCACCCTAACAGCAGGGCTCCAGACACCTGCCTGTACATTTTTGAGGCTTGAGGTATGGGTGCAGTCTCAGTTTCTCAATGGAATATTTGGCTGAAGAAATAAGATCTAGATAGAAGATGTCAACATTTTTTATTTTTACATACTTTTCTCTGACTTGATTTTTATTGGTGGAAGGAAAACAAACAAAATACATATACTATCAGGGTAGCATTGCTTGCATATTTTAATTAGTTTGATATGCCTGTTGTTTCGCTTAAATAATCAACTTTAGGGAAAAGGTATTTATATAAAACTATGCTTCATCTTGGGTGTCAACAAGGGTTCTTTGAAAGTCACAAAGACTACGTAGTCACAGATGTGCTGTGTATGACCACTCTAGTCTCTCAGTATAGCCTGACAAATCCATCTGTCTTTGATCTAGAATGCACACACTAACAGACCATAGAGGTCATCCATGTGTTGCCAGTCCAGCCCCGTAAACTGATGCTGCAGATCCTGTGTCAGCGGTGCACTGGAGGGTAACCCAGCTGCTGGGTACACACCTTCAGCACAGAGGGAGAATGGCATCTTCTGTTGCTGGGTGACAGAGACTGACTGGTTCTTCCTCCACTAAATGAAAACTAGCCTCCCGTAATATACATGTTTCTCAGTTTGCCCTCAAGAGCAACCTAGCGACGGAGCATCCTCTTCCTCCTCTTCCAGAAGCTGCTTTTCACACATCTGAGCAGAGTTGGCTTTCCAGACCCCTAATTCCTTTAGTAGCAAGTCCATTCCCAGAGACTTGGAACATTATGGATAGAGTTGCATATGGGAATGCCAGATTTGGCTCAGTGTTTGCTTCCCTATTTTTCCTCATCAGGGGTCCTTACAAAATCTAGGGGTTTTTTTTTTGTTTGTTTGTTTTTGTTTTTTTGTTTTAAAGAGAGGGACAGTGAGAGAGAAAGAGAATCAATTTTTTAAATTTAGTTTTTCATTGCTCTGTCACTTTGTTGTGTTTGTGGTATGGCAGGCAAGTATGATAACTACCAAGGCACTGCTTCAGCCCCCTAGGTGTATTTTTGAAGAAAATCACCTTCTAAAGATTTCCTGAGACTGCTCAAAAGGATTCTCCTTTGTGGAGTTCATGTGTGGCCTCTGTTGATATATTTCTTTTCTTTTTTCTTTCTTTCTTTTTTAAAGAGAGGGAAGGACAATGAGGGAGAGAAAGAGAGAATTAATTTTTTAATTTTAATTTTTCATGTGGCTTTTGCTGCTCTGACACTTCATTGTGTATGTGGTGCTGGGATTTGAACCTGTGTCCTCACGCATGCCAGGCAAGCACCGTAACCACTGAGCCACCACTCCAGCCCTCTGTTGATATATTTCTCAGCATATTGAAATTGTTAACATGTGTATCCTTCCTCCCAGACCAGGAGCATTACAAGGCAGGGACTGTATTGTGTTTTTCTGTAGTTCTCAGCTCCAGCTGCAATACCAGATATACCGGAATACTTAGTAAACATGCGAATAGATTGGAAAAACCCTGTACCATTGGAGTTATGATCCTCTGGTTAAAGGAAAAAGAATAGTTTCATTGTGCATCTCCTGTGTACTAGGTGACTGCCTTTGGGTTATATCATTTGACTCTTAAAATGCATTGCTGAACAAATGGTACCTGCATTTTTACAGAGAGGAAACTCAAAACTTTAAAGTTCTCAACTAAGTGAGATGGTGAGGAGACTTGCCTTTGCTGCTGTGCCAGCATAAAGTAACTCAGACACAAGACTCAACCTAGGTCTGTTGAGTTCTCAGAATCCTACTGCTTTTTCATGTCCCTAAGCTGACCCATTAGGTACCCTAAACATATGGAAGCATGTCTTTTCATACATGTCTCCATGTGTTCTCAGCCATATAGAATTTAATCCATTCCTTAGCTACTATCCCATTTTGGAGATGCTCTTTATTGAACACTGAATAGCAAAATGTATATGACTTACTGTGTGAGAACCATTCAAGATGGTGTTATTCAGTCATCCTAGTACCCTGTTTGTTGTTTGGTTGGTTTTTTGTTTTGTTTTGTTTTGTTTTTTTGCTTGTTTGATTTCACAGTACTGGGAATTGACCCCAGGGGCATTCTACCACTAAGTTATACTCCCAGGCCCCTTCTCCCTTTAAAAAAAAAATTTTTTTTTTTGAGACAGGATCTTGCTGTTTCTTAGGTTGACCTCAAACTGGTGATCCTCTAGCCTCGGCCTCCCAGTTTGTTGGAATTACAGGTCTGTTTCACCATCCCTGGCCCAGAACACTGTTTATAGTTGTGTTCCATGTGTCACTTGTCACCTCATCTAGTTGAGATGTTTCTGGAGGACAGGGTCCACAACACTGCCACCTTTTATCTCCTACTGCACCTGGGTAATAAGAAACACAATGTCATTTAATTGTTATTGACATTATAGCTTCCATTTTCTCCTGAGTGATAATTCATGTCTTCACTGTTCATGAAAACTTACCTCCTCCAGGATACCATATGCACTTGGCCTCTCCTTGGTGCCCCCGTTTTATTACACATTGTTGAATTGTATTGATTTTATTTGCAGTTGATTTCTTGCTTTGCTTCTTGTGACCTTCAGCTATTTTCCTCTCTGTGCATCCTCTGCTGTCTTTAAAATCAGGAACTAGTGACTTCCCCTCATTCCTGACTTTTTTCCCCCCTCCTTTTTTTTTCTTCCACCCAGCCCCTAGAAAAGTCTCTGTAAACGATGCACAGATGACCAATAAATACTTTTGACTTCTTGAGCCTGATAGCTTCTTTCCCTTGCCCAATTGACAGCCCTACATTGGAGCCTGAATCCTTTATTTATTACATGAGATTTCTATAGCACCTTTCCTCTGAGAAGATCAATATCAATGAAGTTTGTTTCTGCTTCCGGATAAGCAGACCAAGGTCCTGAATGAGATCACATGACAGTCTTTACCCCTCAACTACCGTAGCCTGCAGACACAGACTCCATGAAGCCTTGCCACTTCAAGTCTTGCTGTCTTGCTGCCAGTGAGGATGCTGAGTAAGATTCTATGACAAGTAGCAACAGAAACTCTGTGGTGTAGGTCTGTGCTGTAGCCAGTGTAACAGAAAAGGAACTTGTGTTAGGGATTGCTGCTATCTTTTGGAAAGCAGAGTTGGAGAAGGCCCACTAACTAGACCTCCCGGGTTGTGGCTCTCCCACTCTCCCACAGTGCCTGGTGTCTTGGGGCACTAGCACTGTTCAGTTTCTGAGACTCAAAGCCATGCTGCTAGGGAGCTAGGTCCCTGGGACAGGACCCAAAAAGGACACGTCAGGTGGTCTGTTCCCAGAGATTCAAAAGGAAAAAGTTCTACAAAGGCTGAGCAGTAATACTCTCCTAGTTAGAAGGAAAAGGAACTATCATACCTCAGATCTGAGTAACTGACACTAACTCTGACACATGGGAACAAAGTTCAAGGTTCAAAAACTGAAAAAGGGTGGATGTGTCAGCCCTATATGTCATTGGAGAAGTGCCTAAAATAATTGGATTTGCTGACTTTCCTAGCAATTGCTCACCTTTCCGCCACCTACTTGTTTATGCAGACGTTACTTCCAACCCTGTTCAGGGTTAGAGCTCCTCAGGGAATGAGCACATCTCCTGGGGCTTTGCAGATGGAGGTGCTTTTAAAACAGCATCCTGGCCTGCCTGCCCTCACACCTGTAGCCCAGAAGACTCTGCCACTGTGGATTAGAACTTAAGGCAGCTTAGCCACCAAGGGACCTTGAGAAACAGAAAAGGGAAAGGAGGTCAAGGTGTTAGAGAGAAAGAAGGAAACAGAACAGAGAAGGACTATAAATGTAAGGAAATGGAGAGGGAGGAGTAACATTGAAGTATGGGGGTGGCACTTACCTGAGGAATGCTGATTTGTCACAGTGATGGTTCCTGAGCTTGGATGGGACCACTACTTACTCTTCTCTGAGATGTGAGGATACTGTCTTTGTTGTCACCTGTGGCACGGAGAGGTAGAGCTGCCTATGCTGCCTAGTTCATTGCTATACCCCTAACACAGTGCCTGAGGCACAATCAAGAGGAGCTATTGAGGAGGAGTACCCCTCTTTGTTTTGGGTAGCATTTTGTATTTATTCACAGGCCTCACTAATTGTTGTACATACTAAAATGTACAGTGCCCAGGAGGGTGACTGGGAGATAGGTGACACTGGTCTGTGGGGGACTCCACCTCTTAGAGTCTTCCACAACAACCCCTGCCCTACAGGATCCAAGGCAGGCTTGCTGCATTCACTGCAGTGAGTCCTCCAGAGGAGCACTTTGAGGCTCCAGGGACCTAGGGGTAAGAGTACCATGTCAGTGTTAGATCCTGTCCTCCAGCCAAAAGCTTCTATTAAGTGTTATTCAAGATAATTTACTTCTGCTGCCCAGGAAGTGGGTGGACTAGGCTGTTATGGAGGTGGCAGGTAGTGGCTACTCTCTGACTGAAAACAGAACTTGTGGATCCCAGAGACAGCCTGAGCCTTGCAGAGCCTAGCAGGCTTCTTCCTCACAGGATCATCAGAATGTGTGCCGTGCTCTTCACCCATTCTAATGTTCTTCCTTCTTAAACTGTCAGTCCACTAGCCTCTGGTCAGTGAGTCAGTACAAAAAAGAGCGTGATCCTTCCTGTGATTAATGTACAGAATGACGTTCATGTACTCCTGCACTGTGCTCTGCCATCTTAACAGATTTACCCAGACAGCGGGGAATTCTAGATTTGTAAGTTAAAGGGCCAGGTTTATGTTAATACTCTTGCTGTTCCCTTGAGCTGAACTGTCACCCTGGGATTAATTTTCAATGGAATCTGGAGTAACTGACCATAATACCAGGGTAGAATAGAGAAATGAATGTCAGTGGGAGCCTGTGCCATTATGTTCAGTTTTTCATTATCTGTATTCAGTTTGTTTGTAATCACAAGCTACAGCAAAGTTTCAATTCCAGGAGAGCATCTGATATTATCTTGGACATTTCTGGGTTGCCTCTCAGTGTGCTTAGCAAATATAGACTCATATTAATGATGGCAATAGAAAAAGCATAATTAGGAAAATAAACCTGCTAATGCAAAAGATGGGAGACATCCAAAGTGACAGCTTTTGAGCTGTGCTTGCTGAATGAACTCCTCTTTGCCCAGGTAAAGTAGACCATGTGGTAGTGGTCTCCTGGGATGGGAGAAGGGCACAGTTATTAGCTTTAAACATTCTTCTATTACTAGAAGGAATTTTTTTCTATTTTTAATGAGTCAACTATTAACTAAAATTCTTTATTCATTCTACTAATCTTTATTGAATTCTAGAAGAAAAGCAGAAAATAAACCTCAAGTTTGCAATCTTCTAGTGCTTTTATTCTTTGTGGAAGAGATGCAGCAAACAGAGTAACAGAACCTCAAGATAATATCTTGTAGGCGTTAGTGCCATGATGTAATAAATGACAGAGAGTTGAGGGCAAGGGGAGCCACAGTAGGGATGGGCAGGCTGGCACTTGGGAGGACATGAAAGCAGAGCTCTGAGACATGTAAATGAGGAGAAAAGGGTCTCAGGCAGAAAGAACAACGTTCTGGGGGTGTGCAACAAATGTGGCCTGTCTGAGAGCAGAAAGCTACCCAGTGTTGCTGGAGCACTGTGCAGGAGGAGAGTGGGGAGCAGATGGGCAGTTGGGGCCTTGTAGGCCTTTGAAAGCGGTTTAATTATTATTCTAAACATAGTGGGAAGGCATTGAAGGACTTTAAGCAAAGGAGTGACATGATCTGATTTACATTTTTAAAATACCCCTCTGGGAGAGAAGCAGAAATGCTTGTGTATGCATAGACTCTCAAGAATACCTAAAACTGGTGGCATTGGTTGCTTGGCCTCTAGGGAGGGTAACTGAGAAAATGAGATGAGAGACCTACTTTTTGCTGATTGTTACTTTATTATATTCATATATTCCATTATTATATTCAAAGAAGAGTTAACAATATGAAACAATACATTTCAGGTCAATTATCTTAAAAGAAAGTGCTGTGAGGAGGGAGGCTTGTGGGGCCGCAGAAGCAGCAGCAGCAGGGCACTAGCAGGCTGGCATTTCTACTGTTCTGTCAGCATGCTGAACTCACTCCTGCCATAGGACCTCGGCATGCATGGGAGACAAGGGCAGTTTCAGGACCTCCTTTAGAGGTGGAAAGCTAATGAGATGAGACCACTAGTAAAGTCAATATGAGTGGTTTAGGGGGAAAAGGGAGAATCAAGAGCGAGTCTGGTTTTGAGTAGAACAGCATCAAGGCCATTCACTGGAGCACGGAAGATTAGGAGATGAACTGACATGGGGGTCAAGAGGATTAATTTATGTTTTGAACATATTATAGTTGAGATTTCTATTGGACAAGTTCGTGTAAGGTGTTTTTCAAATAAGCAGCTAGATATAGGAGTTTGGGGAAGATTCCTGGATGGAAATGGAAATTTAGGAGGCATCACCAGAGTCTACTTAAAAGCCTTGCCAGGATGAGCTTATGTAAAGAAAAGAATGTAAAGGGTAAAAAATGCTATAGACGCCATTCTGGTGTGACTTTTAGAGAGATTAATAAAGGATTTTAAGGAGCAGCTGCCAGTGAGGTGGTAGGAAAGTTGGGAGTGTAATTTCACAGAGGATAAGAAAGGAAAGGTATCAAGAAACAGGGAGGAGTGTGCTGTTGAGAGGCTAATATGGAGATATTGGATTTGGATATCTGAGCTATTGATGAACCTTAAGGTTCAGGGAACACAGTATCTTTGTAACTATAACTTACTTGTTCATTCAACTCGACTAAAATATTTTGAGTGAACCAAGACTTGATTTCATGAAATCTAGTCAAATTAACCAAATCAAATGAAAAAGTTAAGAAGTGTTCCTAAATTTTCAACTGTTGACTAGTAAATGAAGAAGTGCAAGATGCCATGGAAGCATGTAATGGGGCCCTGGTGGGGAGTCTGGGAGATCCTCCTGAGGAAGAGACTTAGGTCTGCTAAGTGAGAATTCAGTGTCTAGAACATAGAACATAGGTGTGTGTGTGGCGGGGAGTGAATGGCACAAAGGGAGCAACAGAGGTAGCAGGAATATGATTGTGGTAAAGTGGTGATTATAATCAGTGGGGAAAACATTAAAAGGTTCAACTCAAGGAGTGTGGTGATCATACCTTTTGGCTGTTGTGAGGAAGGTGGACTTGATGTGGGATGAACACCTAGAGGAGGTATTTCAACTGCTGTGGCAAAAAGATACTGGTGACTTCGACCAAGTAGAAGCAATAGAAATGGAAAGAAGAGAATGAATTTGATTTTTGAAAAACAGGATTCATAGAAGTTGGTGATTCATTATGAAGAGTCATGACCTGTTGGCTGCATGGTGACCTTGTTCGCTTAGAATGGGAGACAATGGAGGAGAAAGAGGTTGGTAGGTAAGTAGTGAGTGTCTCATTTTAGACCCCTCAGAACTCTGAGATAGCCAAGACACTAAGTAGACAACTGACTCCAGAGGCATGGGGCTCCAGAGACAGGGCTGGGGCAGAGAGGTAAGTTTCAGAATTATTAGTATCATATAGTTAGAATTTTAAACCTTGGAGCAGAGTAAGACAGAAAAAGAGCCCAGCGTTGAGCCTACAGGAGTTGCCAACTATTCTAGATGCTCACTCAAGTGAGAACTAAAACGATCATTGGACTTAGACATTTTTTGCCTTCATTCGTGAAGTATTGTACATAACCAGATTATAGCCATTTTGTGAAGTTCTTAATATCTGAGCCACTCCTACCCTTACCCCAGGTGAAATGGAATCGGGCTATGGGGTTAGGTTCTTCCATGCAATGAGTTTGTAGGATCAAATGGGGGGCTGACAGGGCAGGATGGCACACTCCTGTAATCTCAGTGGCTAGGGAGGCTGAGGTAGGAGGATCCCAAATTCAAGGCCAGCTTCAAGTTTTGCCAAACCCTGTCCCCCCAAAATAAAAAGAACTGAGGATGCAGCTGAGTGGTATATATCCCCAGGATTCAATCCCCAGTATCAAAAAAGAAAAAAAGAAAGAAAAAGTGGGCTGTTGATTCTTTGGGGGTTTAGAGTTGCAGTCTGATCTCAAATTTGAACTCATGTCTGTAGCTAAAACATTCTGCCACTGAATGAACCTCTTCCCTGGCCCTTACAAAATTAACTTTAAATACTGATACTCAAGAAGCCAGCTTCTCTGCCCAATCCCACAACCTACAGTGGACAGTAGATGTTGTGGGACATGTAACTTTAAAGTTCAGATTTCCTGAAAATAAAGAAGGGCATGCTTAGATTCTCCTCAGAATGGCCTTTTTGAGATACTGTGGTGAAGACAAAAAGCATGTGGAGAGACTTCTTTCTTAAAGGAAGCACATAGACCAAGCGCTTGTGATGCTGGTGCAGCCTGGCTGGAAGCAGACTGTTTGCAGTGTCAACAGCGCACTCCTTTCTCTCCCTTATCCTTTCACTACAGCTCCCAGCCAGTCTCAGGGAAATAGACACGAGGCCTTTGTACGCACTGTCAGTACGTGACCAAACTTGGAAAAATACGTGCTCTGCCTCTGCTTATGAGAGAGGCTTCCAGAATTCTCATCTGTACCTCTGGAGCTGCCCAGCAGGGACAGAGAAGCTACTGTTTGCTGTATCTTGGAAAGTTTCCATGCCCCTTTCACAGTGTCCCAAAGCACTGAGTGCTTTCCAGGCTGCCCTGTGTAGTCTTCATATATTTAAATCGGATTTCTCTGAAATTTGCATATTTTCTGCACAAATCTTTACTGTGCTCTTATCACTTAGCATGTATTTATAGTCTATAAAAACAGGTTTGTGGAGAGAGGAAGGGAGAGGAAACTTATACATTACATGTCGGGAACAAGATTTCCACATCCATCCTCCCTTGTCAGCAGGGACTTCTCAGATGGGAGGGACTAAGACTAGTTTAGTCTGGTTTAGACTGAGAGGTGAAGGCAGGTGGGCAGAGGCAAGTAATGTGAGTGACGGAGCAAGGCACAAGCATGGCTGGCAGAAGGTCAGAGCTGAGAAGCCAGGTGTGCTAGCTGTAAGATGGAGGGACCGCACAGTACCACCACGAGTCACCCAGGAACAGGCATCAAAGAAATGATCCTTTTTGTTCTAGGTATTGCTTTGAAGAGAAAGATGTGGCATTTTTAGTCTGATGCTCTCTGATGACATTCCGTAACTTAGATGGACCAGCTCTTGCCTGCAAATGTGTTTTTGGGGATGGCTGAGCAGGCGGTAGTTCCCTGGTGAGCCGTATGGCACGAGCCTACACTGTGCCCTCCTTGGTGGGATGAGTTTGGTCCCTTTTCTTACCTCCACTGTAGCTTTAGGGCTGGTTTTGTAAGAGACTGCTCCATTTGAGGAGATCAAAGAAAAGCAAATGCTAAAAGAAAAGTTCAAACAAATCAGAAACCTGCTGCAAGGAGGATAAGTTGTTCCCCAAACCAGAAGTTTCTTGCCAGTACAACTCCTGAGAGCTCATATGTGGCCTGGAGTTGGGAGTGGGGACAGTGAAGGGGCCACACCCCTAGGGGGTTGTGAATCCAAAAACTTGCCCAGCTACCAAGAGGTTAGTGATGCTTGATGTTTGAAAGAGCAAGTTGTTATTCCTTTGGCAAAAACTGCCTGAGCCATTTTCTCTTGGGTGGGTGATTTTGTTTTGGGTGCTAGAGGATGAACCCAGGGCACTTTACCACTGAACTACATTCCTAGCCCTTTGTATTCTTTACTTGAGACAGAGTCTCTGAGGGTCTTCCTGAGTTGCCCAGGCTAGGCTTGACTTGTGATCCTCTTGTCTCAGCTTCCAAGTCCCAGGAATTTCATACTTGAGCTACCATGCCCAGCTGATTTTCTTAGTTTTTAAGTATGTGTTCATCTCTAGATAAAACAGCCTATCATAAAAGGAACCAGTAGCCAGCCCCCTTCTCCTTGTGCTTGAAGATGAAAGAGCTTGCTTGAAGGAACATTCTCCCAAGTCACAGTATCCTTTGTGGTGTGGATACCCTGTCTCATGCACCTAGGTGACAAAAATAGGTTTTGTGTAGGTGGAGCTAGAGAGAGACTTGTCTCTGTCTCTTGTGGGAGACTTGTTCTCTGTCAGGTAAAGTGAGGGCTGCTTGAGTGGGTGATAGAAGGTGGCTTTATTGGGATAGGACAAACATTCCCCACAGAAGAGAGGAAAGAGGTAGGTAGAGGTTTGGGCAAGAACGAGGCTGTGGAGGAGACAACAGCAAAGGATGTCGGCAGCGGTGGATATTTTTATCATTTTAAAGCTGCATGTCTGACAACTGCATCAGGAGCCTGCAAACTGCATCAGGAGTTCCGTTCAGGTAGACTGTAACAGTTTCTTCCCTTCACTGCTGACTGCTCTCTCAGAGCGAAACGCATGCATGCCAAGGAAAGGCTCCCTCACACTGAGTGCAGCAGCTACTTCCAGTTCCGTGCTGCACAGGGCTCTTGTATCTTTGCCTACTATTACACTGCTTTTTGGTGTAACATTTAGTTTGTTGTATGTAGGTGATACCTTAATTGATTTGGGGAAAACTAGGTAATCACTTCTGTTTTAGGATTGTCTCAGTATAACCTAGTGGTTTTTTATTAAGGGGTAGGGTAGACTTTTCTAAATTGCAAATTCTTCTTGCCCTTGAAAGAAGCCCAGCGTGGTGACTGACTGGCTTTGGTTGCAGTGCTCTGGGCAGCTGATCTCTGCTCATCACTGGTTCTCTTCTCCAGCTCAGCAGAGCATTGTATCAACCATCTCATTGAGCAGGTATCCAGTTCTGTTTCTTGGAGCATATGATTTTTCTTCCACCTTGCAAAGCCAGGGATGGAGGAGAATGTAAAACAGATCTTCCATTCCTGAAACATCTGCAACTGCTTTGCCTGTACCATGGGCCTGATAAAATAAAATGCATTAAGATCCTTTAATATGTTTCTGTGCTACAAATTCTGCCTTGGGCTTTGGTCAGCGGACGGAGGGACGGACGGACGTGGTGTGATCTGGGGATTGCTGCCGGTGGGAGTATAAATGGCTAATGCTTTGCAACAAGCTTTCCTGTGACCACCTGCCGTTCCCAGTGTGTGCTTACTAATGAGCTATAAGGTCAGTGAGCTGTTCCAAACTTTGAGAAACTTTTACCTTGCTGGAAAAACATGACTATTTCCTCCTCCCCTCCTCTTTGTGTATGTGTGCTGAGGATCAAGCCTGGGTCCTTGCATATGCCGCACAAGCACTCTAATGCTGAGCCTCCTCTCAAGCCCTGTCAATTTTTTTTTAATAAGATTTTATTTTTCATTATAGTTTTACATTTTGAAGGAGTTTGTTATTACACTTCCATTCATGGACCCCTCGTCCTGTCACTTTTTTTTTTTTTTAAGAGATAGAGGGACAGTGAGAGAGAGAAACAATGAATCAACTTTATTTAGTTTTTCATGTGGCTTTCATTGCCCCAACACTTCTTTGTGTATGAGGTCCTGGGGTTCGAAACTGCGTCTCATCCTGGCGCATGCCAGGCAAATGCTGTAAATCACAGAGCTACTGCTCCAGCTCCCTGTCACTCTTTTTTGAATGAGCGTGCCTGGTTGTTTCAGACACATGGACCAAGCACATTTGTTGTTTATTTCTTAACAAAACATTTTAGAAATCAAGTGATACCCTATTAATGAGTTGAGATTTGGAGGTGGTTACTCCCAGGATGCTTCAGGAGGCCGTGGATAGGTTCTTTTTGCTGGAGCCCACGTGCATCTGGAGCAATAGTCTGATTTGCGTCAGGACTGGGCACACCTGCACAGGCTGGGGGCAGTTAAGCAGGCGCTTTGTGCAGACAGCCTGTGCCCTACCACTGCGTGCTCCGTACCAGCAGAGCATTTTACAGCACCCCGTCCCTGAGGCTTGTCAGTATTCTTAGGTTCTTCTTGAACCTTTGGCAATTTGAAATTCAAATGAGCAAGAAAGTGTAAAACATTTAGTGCAAGTGAGGTAAAAATACCAAGTAGCTAGAGCTGAGACCTGCCCTGGTCTGTGGCTTTAATAAAACAGCCACTCGGGGGAGCTTCTAAGTTGGGGGGTCTGCAAGAAAGCACATGTTTTGATGAAATCCAAAAGTGTCTAGAGGTGTCCAGTTTTGCCAGCTTTAACTGGTGCTTTTTTTCCTCTGAGGTGAGGACAGTAAGCAACATTTCTGTCTGGTAGGAATTAAATGAAAATGTCAAGGTCTCAAACTTGTGAACTTTGACATTACTTTCTTGGTCTTCCTTGGGGTATTCCATGAAAAAGGACAGTTCTGAGCCTTGCTCACTTGTTAGGGCATGGAGGGACATGCAGGCCCCTCAGACAACGGTAGGAATCTACCTTGGGCAGAATGTATGGGGGTGGCCTCAGGTGTAAGGCGGGTTCCTCCTCTCTGGCCTCCAACTCCTGAACCACCCACCTCCCCTTTTCCCCATACAGTAGACATTCCCTGTGGCCTAGGGGAAGAGGGGCAGTGAGGAGAAGGGAACTAGCAGATACTAGGATTCACTCAGCTGCCTCTGGCTCCCTGCCTGCCAACACTACAGAGATACAGACCCTTTTTCCTCCAGCATTAGGTTGGGTGACTCCTGGGAGTATCCTCCCCTGTGGTGTATTCCTCTCAGGCATTGATTGTTGTTGATTTTTGTACAGAAGTAAAATGGAAATATTGTTACAACTTTCGTAGTACTTTGAGCAAGGTGTTGAGTGTTCTGGCATTTTTGCCTAATGATGGCATTTGTGTAAATTGCTCTCAGTAATGTAAATTTGGTCTCAAAACACCCACAGCCCCCTCCCTGTGTAAACAAAGGTGAGAGAGAGCTGTGCTTGACAGCATCCGAATGAATTGTATGAATTTCACACGTGGGCTTTAAAAACTGTCAGGTGAGGGTATCAAATGAGCGTTTTTAGAACTCACTCAGATTTTCACAGGTCTTGGAAGAATGGGCTTCTCTTCAGTTTTCGGCTGGGAATGTATTTCCAGGCCCTTCCTTCCATGTTGGGCATCTTCACATCTTACGTGGCCCATGGCCGCTTGTGGCCACAGCCCCCATGTGTGCATTAGGAGGGCCGAGTCCAGATGTGTTCATTTTATGTCTGTGAGTGGCCTCTCCTCCCAAGAGAATGCTCCTACCCCCAAACCCCGCTGTCCAAGGTGAGGCTCCTGAAGTGACCTCATTACTCATTCGAGTCGGCTTCTCTCAAACCGAGGTTTATATAGTACAATTTTGCGTGTGATAGGTAGTGATAGGCCAGGAAAGCTGCTGCTTCCCCTTCATCTTTTGCTGTCCACAGCCACAAGCGTAAGTAGTGCTCTGGGATGGCAGTCACCGATGGTCCAGTCAGTAGTGCTGTATTCTCTTTGTGTCCATGTGACTCCTCCTGAGCCCCTCCAGCCCGGTACACCTGCCATTGACAGCCACCCTACTGCTCTTCTCCCTCCGCCCATACCAGTGAGAGAGGTTGCAGTGGCAGGTTGGGACCATGGAACAATGCTCTTTGAGAGCTGCCTCTTCACCCTCCCTTTTAAGTTGAGGTCTCGTCCCAAAATTGCTCTTCAGTGCCAGCAAGCAAAGACACCCACACAGATTGTTGAGCATTTTGTGCACATTTACTGAAAACGGCTCAGGCAGCTTTCTCCTAGGCCAGTGTTCATGGAAATCCAGTAATCCTGCACTCCAGGAGCAGGGCAGTCAGTCATGTGACTTTGCAGGGTAAAGGGCGGGGGGGGGGGTTTAAAGCACATTTGGAACTTCTGCCCTGGCTGTTTTCTGTCTCTTGGGGGTAAGTATCCTTAACCATATTTCCCCACCATTTATCCCTCTTTATCCCTCCAAAGCACTGTATGCTGTGTAGCTGTGGTAAACAAAAGTATGTTGAATTTGTTTTAAAAATTACATATTGTTGAACAATAGGATCATAAGGAGAGTGTAGTTTAAGAGTTGTACATATACAAGTGAGTAATTTGTTTTCATGTATAACTTTTTAAATCAGGGGAAAAAAGAACTGCGTGGTTTATTGAGTGCTAATACCAGAGTAAGTATTATGGTCCACCAGATGAGTTCTGTGTCTTTTATGCCTTCTGGTTGTGAATCTTTGGCCTTCTCTGGAAAGGCACCAGTTGGTTTCCAATGAGTGGTGTAGAGGAAGTGCTGAGGCCAGCCTAGCCAAGACTAGGCAGTAAATGCCTTTGTGTTTTTAAGACTGATTGTCATTGAAATTAAGACAGTCTTATAAAACACACAGACATATACGCACATGCACACACAGCCTGGACTCATCTCTGTCGATATCTGTTTTGGTCTCCAGAGAATAATGCAAAGTTCATGACACTCACAGGGTTTTCTGGAAACATACCAGTACCAAGGGAAAAAAGAGATAGATTGGTTCCACCCATTAGTCATTACACCCATCTCTACCCAACCATTGCCTATATCCAGGATAATACTGTTCTGATACTGCCACCAAAATGCATTTAGCCATTGTTGGCTGTCAGCGGATAATACCTACTCAGCATTTGGGACAAGTTCCAGCATGTAACTACCTCTTAGTGATCTTGACAGGAGAGGGAGTTGAGCTTAATTTATGTCATCTAATAATCTCAGTGCAGCAGTGTGGGAAGTTAGCCTTCCAGAATTTCCCCCAGACTGCTCCCCAGTGAATTATAGTGCCGTATATTCTAATTGTTACCACAGCCGCTCCCAGAATGCAGTTGCCGTTGAACAGTTTTCACTTTTCCAAAATCAAGGCCAAGTGCCAATGCGTGTGTAACAGGCACAGAACTTGGGTAGTTTGGCTGGATAAAGAATCCTTGGTGTGGACAGAGAGAACGTCTGGGAGAGTTCTAGGGCTGCCACTCACTTTGATTCCATTTCCACAGGTGGATGGCCCCTAACTGGCAGAAAGCAGACTAAACAAATCAGGGTGAGGAGGGTGAGGACCAAACCAGAGCCTCTCCCTTCCACCTCAGTCTGCCTTTGACTAATGAGCGCTTAAGCTGAGCCAAGGAGCCAGGTTAATTTCAGTGGTAATCTATTTCCTGCTGCTTTTATTCAGCCAGCAGCATTCATCAGAAGAAGAGTCCCTGGGACCTCCTCCTGAATCATCTTGAAGGAAGGGAAGGGGCAGCAGGGGAACCCTCACCCCTTATGCCTGAAGGTACAGAAATATGTCAGGACTTGGTGACAGAAATGTCTGCAGAGATACCCTGCTGCCATCCTGTTGGTTTCCCATCTTAGTAGCAAGTTCCCCCTTACCTGCTAGGCTGTGCTCTGAAAAGATGATTTTGCTTATCAGATGGAGGATGCATATTGAGGCCATGCACACTTTTGCCGTGAAATCCTTTAGGAGAAAGACAACTGGTATCCAGTATCTTCGAGCAATGAACTTATCAGGAACTATAACACATGAGCCATTAATCTTAACTTTGCTTTTGTACCAAGTGGGAGCTTAGCTTCTCAGGAGACAAAAATTTCATCTCTGTTCTTTTCCTTAAACCCAGTCCCAGTTTAGAGTCAAGCATATTGCCCTGCTCTTCCTGGGAAGCAGTTAATAATATGTTTTCTCTAGCAATGGATGGCTCAGGTCGCTCAGCCCCCCAAGCTGGGTACATGTGTACCCATCCATACACATCGCCTGAAAGCTCAAGGCTTCTGAGCAGGGTGTATCATTTGTGTCCTTGAGGCCATTTAAGACTGACCAACCAACCTTGCATGTGCATGTGCTTGTGCCCCCTCCCATGACATACATGTCCTCAAGCTGAGGAACAGCATCTAGGTGAAGTTAATTTGAGCTGGGTGTGGTGGTGCATCTGTAATCCCAGTGACTCAGGAGGCTGAGACAAGGATCATAAGTTTAAGGCCAGCCTCAGCATCTTAGCAAAACCCTATCTTAAAATTTAAAAAAAAAAAAAAAAAAAAGGTCTTGGGGTGTGGCCAAGTGTTTGTAAAGGGCCACTGGGTTAATTCCTAGTACTGACATTCATTTGGAGGAATAAAACACCTAAAATAGCCAAAGGAATGTTTTTTGGTGTGTTGTTGTTGTTTTTTAAAGAGAGGGACAGTGAGAAAGAATCAATTTTATTTAGCTTTTATTTGGCTTTTGTTGGTCTGACACTTTTCGTTGTGTACGTGGTGCTGGGGTTCAAACCCACATCCCTGCACATGCAAGGCAAGCACTGTAACTCCTGAGCCACTGTTCTAGCCCAGCAATTTTAAGCCAAACAAACAAACAAAAAAATGCTGGAGGCATCACAATACCTGACTTCAAATTGTACTACAGTGCTGCAGTAGCAAGAACTGCATGGAGCTGGCGCAGAGACACACAGACCAATGAAAACGGAAGACCCAGAGGCAAGCCTGGTTCCAAAAAACAAATGACTAAGGCCATTGAATCTGAATCTTAAACCTTAAGTCTATTGAAACTGGTCCATCGTGGCCACTCAGTGCTTTTCTTTAATATCTGCCACAGCCTCCAATGTGTGGGGTGAATCAATTTGCCAGGGTGGCCATCCATTCTGTTTTCTGGATCTGGGATTAAAATAAAGACAGCCTGGGGAGGACTGTTCTAGAGAACAAGTGAGTGGAGGACAGGCTGGGCAGGCTGTTGTGGGGCACTGGCTCCAGCCAGACACATAACACAGCAAATTTAGGAACACATTTGGATTTGCTTGGAGGCTTGCTCTTAGGGACCTGGTGTAGGTCCATGGGTTGCAGAGGTCTGTGGCCAGATCCCAAGGGATGAAGAGTGGTGAGAAGTAGCCCGTGTTGGCAGGTGTCTTCCCTCTGCGCCCTTCCTGAAGGAGAGGATCAAGGGCTGCTGGTACAGTTCATTGGTCTGCTTGACTAGCAGGTGTGAGGCCCTCATTCTGATCCCTAGTACTGGAGTTGGGGAAGACAGCCAAATAAACCCAGCAGACATGACCACATCTATACCGCACGTCACGTAGAAGGTGACACAGGGAGCACTTTAGTGCGGCTCTTCCCCTGCTTCCTGAGCCTCTCTCCTGAGCCTCTGGGCCTCTCTGCGTTGTTGCTAACCCAGAGAAACTTCAGCTGTGCCATCGCCTGTTCTTGGGCCTCTCAGTCTCTTGCTCTGCCGCCTTCACCAGTCTTTTATTTGCCAGACCAGTGTTTTCTCTTTAACTTCTCTGCTTAAAAAGAAAAAAAAAAAGAAAAGAAGAGAAAGGACCCCATTGCTGCCTCCACATCTGGGAGGGAAGGGCAAGTGGGAGACCCTGAGTAGGGTCCTCAGCCTTCCACCTGCCAGGGGGAGTTGGATCATCAGGTTCCTTAGAGATGGCAGTCAGAGTGCAACATCTCTCTTCTTTTCCTTTGAGAGCCCCGCTGACTTAAGGGTTATGGTTTGATCACTCCGACCATCCCCACAAGCCCTAGCTATTCAGGAGGTAGAATGTAATTGAAGCCATCATCATTTCTCCTCCTCTGTGCCACCTAGAAATGGTGGGTTTCCTGCGTTGGAGGCTACAGTGTGCCTGAGCTAAGGACACTGCAGAATTGGTAGCTCTGTGCTCACCTGCCTGCATGGTAAGGGGAGGGGAAGTTGGGGGAGTCAGAGCCCACTCAGCTCCAAGGAAAAGAACTGTCTCGCTGTAACATTCAGCTTCGGGTCTCACCCTTCTTGCATCCAGGTGGGCATCCTTTGAGCAGCCATAGTTTGGGAGTTCTGAGGACATCAGACTGGCTTGAGAGGCTGTGGAGTGTGAAGTGCTAGCCCTCATGTTACATGATGTTGTAATAAATTCCTCAGTAGCAGGGGGCCCTGCTGTGACCATCATCTATCCACCAAGATGGGCCCCCTCCACCCTCCGAGTAAGAGCAAGGCCTCAGGTTACCCTAACAGTCACTCCCTTCTGCTCTCACACCACTGCAGGTTACGTGTTCTGTATGTTACATCGCCTCCCTGAGCAGCATGATTGTACGTTCGACCACATGGGCCGCGGCCGAGAGGAAGCCATCATGAAAATGGTGAAACTGGACCGGAAAGTGGGGCGCTCCTGCCAGCGCATCGGGGAGGGGTGCTCCTGAAGGCCAGGCATGGCCACCACATGACGCTGTTCTTAGTTCACTAATGTTAGCCTTATTTAGGACAAAGTCAGCCAGACACCTTGTACTGGGCACGCGTCAGACTACAGCCAGTCCGTTTCCTTTCTTTAGCCAGCCATCCTGGTACTGTAGTTTAGGGGTTGATGGTGGTTGAAATTGATTTCTGGCTGGTTACTAAGGTGCCTGCTAGCCATTGTATAAAATTAAAACATGAACAATATTTTTTTTTTTGAGCATGGCTAGTGGATTTAAAACAACACATACCTGTTACTGCTGGAGTCAAACTTATAAAAAGCCTTAAGCGGAAAGTGTTCCAGATGGAGACTCTGAATTAATAGAGGAGTAGAAGCTGGTGTTAAAGTTCCCACGACGCACATGGCTTTGCCAGAAACTGTTTAATGTTTGGCCTTTCACTTCTTCACTTATCCTTAGTCCCAGTAGCCAGGATACCTGATGGCCACACGTGCCTTGGCCACAGGAGGCTGCTGACGGCCACGTGGCTGGGCTGGGTGGTGGCCTTGCTCTCCTACCGAGCTGAAAATGGGGGGTAGGGGACAGAAACCTTTTACCTGACTTGCTATGAAAAAAACTCATCATACAAGAGAGAAAAAGTAACCTCACTTTGAAAATTAGCTCCACTCAAGAGTAATGCATGCACGAGACCCACCTTCTCTACACAGGATCCGTGTCATGAGAAGCAGCCAGAGCGCACCCTGGCCCCAGTGGCTCTGTTGCCATTTGCCAAGCGCAGGAATCTTGCAGTTGATCAAAGGCTCATGGTAGCACAGCAGCTGTGGCTGGGATCTACAGACTGGCCTCTGCAGCCAGATTTCTTTATTGGGAGTTTTTAAAAAGGCATTTCATAGCCACGAGGAATCAGTAATAGTGTTGGGGAGCAACTGGGAAAGCTGCTGCTCACAGCCTCTGCCCTTTCCACCCAGAGCCTCTCTAGGGCCCAAGAGGATGGTGCCATGGCCCCCACTCTCATTTCTATGCAGTCCCATAGACCAAGAACCGTCAGTTCACCCCTTCCACGTGGCAGGTTTAGGAAGGGAAGACAGAATGCCTCACATAGTGTGGGTTTGGATCTCTCTAGAACAGTTATTTGTGGTTGTGGCAGGTGGGGGTGGGAGGGTGTGCCGCTCGGCCCATACCTCTTTATGTGGACAGAGAGGAGCTCAGCATCTGTAGTTTCTCAGGCCAGGTGGGGAGGAGGTGGGGGGTGGGCTTGTTTGCCTTGTTAGGAAATCATTACCAATCAACTGAGGGTTTGGCCAGGTGGTCAGGATTAGGATTCCCTTGAAAGCCTCAATCAGGTGGTGGTTAGTGCCTGCGCCCCCTAGTGATCCAGGTCTGCAAGGACAGGATGCTCCCGCTGAGGCTGTGTGGACCCCCCCCCCCCCACAGGCTACTGATTAGTTTAACCCAGCAACTTTCCTTTGTATCACACAGTGAACAGTTCAACTCTGTCTGCAGATTATCAGTGGAACACCTGCAACTACAAATGGGTTTTGATCTGAAATAATGAAATAGGAAATCATGATCTTCCCAACCTCCTCCTCCTACCCCAGCCTTCACCCCCACCAGCGTGGAATCCACTGCAAAATCTCCAGCCTTAATTCTTGCTTCAGGACCCAGACCGGTGTCTTGCTCTAGGGCAGCCCAGGGCAGAGGGGCCAGGTCTGCCCAGTGTTTACCACTGTTGTCAAGCCACGGCCCTCTGGCCACTATATGGCCATCCTCAGGCGCCTGCTTAGGCCCCCCACCAAGCTCTATCCCGAAGAGGCCCAGGCCGCAGGTGTGTGCCCTTTCTGGCCCTCCCCTGGCCCCAGCAGCTGCTGCTTGGAGGCAGCAACAGGAAGGAGGCTCTCTGGGTTGCCAGCCGCACACAAGGATCATAGCCTATGTTCACTTCCTGACATTGGAGCCGGGGTCGGGGAGGAAGGGCTTGTTCCCCTGCAGTATCTGTTCTGTGAAGTTTGTTAAATGTAAGGAAAGCTTAAATTCTTGTATCTTTAAAGAGAAAATCTTATTTAACCCTTTTGTGTTCTAGATTTACTTACACACATAGCCTAGAGCTCAGTTTTAGTTTTAACATTGTGAAACTATTAAAAGAATCTTGTAACTTTATTCTTTTTTTCTCCTGCTGAAAAAAAATTAAATCAATCATATAAAAGTTTGGAGTTTTCTATTTCTCCGGTTCTCCTTAATGCCCCCTGAATAGCTGGAAAAGTAATAAAATGTCCCTCTAGCCAGGGATGAAAGAGATAGTAGCTCTTGTGTGCAGAGCTCCTCTGTGCAGTTTGGCGGGTGATTGGTCCAGTAAGTGTCCATGGTGTCTGTTGGGTGGCTCTGCCTTGGGAGGCCCCAGGCATGGCATTGGAGTGAAGATATGTCTGAAGCGTCGGCTGCAAGGAGGTGACTGGGGGTGGGGGAGAGGGGATTGTGTGAGCAGCGCTGAGGTCCCCCTCTAGATGTGGACTGGGTGCTTAGGTCCTGGACCCATGCAGAAGGAATGGGAACAGCATGGTGTGCTCTGGTGTGGCGGGCACACTTACTGAGTTTAAGAAACATTTGGTGGGGCTGAGGCAGAGAGGTGGCACTTATCCCACTGATTTAGGATAGAGACAATAACAGTTGCCATGAGGATGATGTGAAGTCCTCAGAGGTGACCCACAGGGTAGCGGGGGGACCAGCAGGCATTCAGGAGCAGAGGCCCGTCTGTGGCTTCACTGTGGCCATGCTGATGAGGAGCAGTGGCCTCCCCAGCAGCCCCTCCTGAATGACTCCGTGAAGCCTTTACTTAGGCCAACAGAAAGCAGCAGGAAGGCAGTCTAATGGAAAGAGGAGGAGAAAGTTCCTGGATGGGCCACTGTGGTCTTTGGGGCAACAATCAGTACATATTCAGGGAGCTGTAAGTAGCTCCTCTTGCCCCAAGAAGGTGGTCACTGAGAGTGAGGATCCCAGATGGGCACAATAGCAACAGGAATACCCAAGAAGAGTCTATAGGGACCCAAGAAAGGTCTACCTCCTGCTCCAGGAGAGGAGGGACACCAGGCGGAGCTGAGGACTCACTGACTTGCTGGAAGGTCCCATGAGCCTGAAAGCATCTGGGCAAGCGCTCAGTCTGAGGTACACATAGACCATGAAGCAAGCCAAAACAGACAACTTGCAAATTCCAAGCAAAAATATTAAGAAAGGAACTGCTGACATATGCTTGCATGGCTTGGCTGTGGATAATGTTTACAGATAAATAATGTAAACACATGCAAAAAGTAATGAAGACTGCTGTGCTCTGACTTTATGGTGGAACTCTTGGGAGAGGAAGAGTGTGCGTGTGTGTCTGCGCTTGCACAAATGCCCTCAGAAGACAGCCAAGTGTTCCTCATCAATAGTAAGACGTGGACGAGTAATATCCTGAAGTCGGAGAGCCGTAGAGGTCTGCTGTGTAGAAATACGGAAGTAAATGCAGAAGGAAAAGCTGAGTTCTGTGGCTTAGGGTGTGGGGGGAAGCCAGTGAGTCTGTTCCCCACTTTTACAGTTAAATGCCTGTTTGTGACATTGATGAAAATGCAAATGCTTTAAAAGTGAACAGTGGGCGGGAGTGGACGGGACCAGCCCTCCCTGGGAGATAGAAGGCCCTCAGTTTGATCTCATAGGCTGTTGACCAGTACCTGTCCCAGCCCTTTGACCACGGGTCTGTGTGCCCAGGAGGGAGCCCGGTGGGGCCTTCTGGTCCCCTTTCCAGCACACACTGGTGGTTGCTGCCCTGCACTCCAGGCACTTTTTCCATCTTAGACTCCCCCTAGTGATGGAAATGTGGGCACCCAGAAAGGTGCAAATCTCAGCATCTGCGGACCAATCCCAGCCAGGCGGTGTGAACTGGAACCTCCGAGCTGCTCTGACTCAAGAGGCAGCAGCCTTTCCCAGGGTGATTTTATATGGTGCTGTGTGTGGCAATGCACCAGCCGCCTGCAGCTTCAGCGGCATCTGCAACACAGACCTGACACCCACAAGCCCACTTTTGGGAAGCACAGAACAGGTTTTGGAAGACTTGACTCCCAGCACCCTGGCAGGCTGGCCAGGGAGGAGGGACAAGGCTTGGAATACCTAGAGCCAGAAGCTGGTGTGTGGCACACTTCCAGCTGGCAAACGTGTGAACCTAAAACAGGAAGACTTGTGGATGCCTGCTCAGATCAAGACCACTCACTCTAACAGGATACCGCGAGCACAGCTGCGGGTGTAGTCACAAATATACCGTGCCCTTCAGGTTGAGATTATGAGTGCTTGACGTGTACCGGATCTTACCCTGCTCACGTGAAGGAAACCTGATATTTTCCCCACCTTGGACAGCGGCTCTGAAAATGATACTGCTGTGTCCACGGGACTTATGAAACTTATGAAGATGGAGGAAACTGTTGTAAAGTATCAGTAATCTGAAACGAATTTTCATCAATCAACCTTGCTAGAGGGGGGACTGAGGAATCTTTCTATTCCCGCACGATATCACATCCTCCTGGGAAGGGGCGGTCAGAGAGAACACAGCCACATAGGCAGAAGCAGAGCTTCACACAGGTGCGTCCCAATCAGGAAAACAACTGTGTTGCTTTTCTGAGTAATTTTGATGTTTTAGATATTTGTCAGCTCTTGTGTAATTTGTTGTGAATTCATTTCTCATTCATATCCACCTCTGAACCTGCTTTTGTAATCATAATTTTTATTCCCTTTATTTTTGGTGCTGGGGATCAAGCCCAGGGGAGACCATGTACACGCTAACCATGCATCCTGCCTCCTAGCTACACCTCAGCCCCTTGTGTTCTTTTACAGGGGCCTCCAAATTGTACGCACTCCGGGTCCTGTTAAACCTGGCAGAGTTAGGGGCCTCACGTGGGCTTACAGTCACACCACTACGGAGGGGCAGCACACGGACCTCCACGGTGTCACAGGCTGAGCTGAGGATCTAGCCTCTGAGTGGACGTCCACTCAGCCTCCTGTTTAGTTATCTGACACGATTTCCTCAATGGAAGATGCATGTGCTGGCTTATGGTCTTTGTCAGAAGCTGGCACTGTAAGTAGCACTCACCTAAGAGAATGGATGAAAAATTTCATGGAGAAGCCATGATTTTAAAACGTGTCCCTTCCCTAAATTCTTGGACATTCTCTCTTTTGGATAGGGACCAGCCTTGGTCATCTGCTTCTAATGACGTGCACATGGTTGAAGCCATGCTTCCATGGGAGGTACACTCCTGTAGTCCCAGCTGCTTGGGAGGCTGAGACAGGAGGATTGTTTGAGCCCGGGAGTTCAGGGCCAGTCTGGGTGACAATGAAGCCCTGTCTCAAAAGAAAGAAGCAAGGTAGCTAGCTTCCTGGCTCCAAGACCTACTCCTATGTAGCACTCTCTTGGGCCATAAGCCTTGGAACCTGGGGCTGACGCGCATGGAGTCTGCCTGGCTGATGGTAATAGAAACATGGAAGATAACCGTGGAGGCAGGGGTGTGGAGAAAGCGGGCGCCTGCACGGCAGGTTGGAATGTGAACCGGTGCAGCCTCTGGGCCCCACAGTTCCACTCGAGCATGTGCCCAGGGCACCGAGCGGCCTCGAGTGCACGTCCACACCGCAGCAATGGCCACAGTGGCCAAAGGTGGAAATGATCCACTTGTCCATCAGGGCAAGAAGGGTGGAGCAACAAAATGTGGTCCAGTCATTCGGCTCAGCCATGAGAAAATGCTGGTCCCTGCAGCGCTGGACGAGCCTCACGAACACGGGGCTTCGTGAAAGCGCCATGCACAGGTAAGACGCAGTTACATGAAACAGCAGGTGGGACATTCGTCGAGACAGCAGACGTGTCGTAAGGGACAGGGAGTAGAGGGTGGGAGCAACTGCTTAATGGGGCAGGGGTTTCTTTTGGGGGTGGCTGATGTACAGTGAGGGCACCGAATGGCACTGGGAGGTTTGTTTTAATGGTGGATCGTTACATCCTGTAAATCTCACCTCCAAGTCTTGCTACTCTAAAGCCACAATGCTGAAGGGGCTGTGAGGAGGGACTCGCAGCTGTCTAGTCTTTCCAGGGCATGAGCCAGGCATGTGAGAGAGTGAGTCTTTAGGTGACCCAGTCCCACCTTTGGGCTGAGCCAGCCAAATGGAGCAGAGGTGACCTGCCCCACTGATCCCTGAGCATGTTGCGGATTCCTGAGCAAAAAAAAGGGTTGTTTCGGACCATTAAGCCCTGGGGTGGCTGTTCTATAGCAGTAACACCCAAGCAGGAGGTCAGTGCCACTGGAGGGAACCCTGGGCCCCCGCCAGCTGTGGGCTGAGACAGGACAGGTGCTGGAAGCTGCCGGAGGCTTAGACTGGGAGAGGGCCACCAGGAACTGTGTGGCAGTAGCCATCCTAGCAGAAGTAGCTAGGGCAGAACCTTCAGCAAGGCCCTCAAAGGGTGACCTACCCTCCTGGCCCTTGTGGCCCTGCACTTGGGTCTGCTCCAGTGGCAGGAGAGGGCCCCTATCCTGGCAGTCAGGATGCAGTTCCAGTGCAGCTCAACCTTTCCTGACCTCCTCCAGGCTGTTCCCCGCTGGGGCATGAGGAAGATGTCACCATCCTGGATATGGGTGGCTCTCAGTCACCACTGCCTTCAGAATCACCTGCAGAGCTCTTAAGAAGACCTCCACGCCCAGATCCATCCAGCCCCGTGCCAGTGGATCTGAGGTGGCCTGGTGGTGATGGGTGGGTTTTCACCAAAGCCCCTCAGGCTGTTCCAGGGTACAACCGAGCTTGCTAACCTTGTAAATATATATTTTTTTATGTTTTTATGTTAAGACTTAAATTATGTTAAACTTAAAAAATAAAAAAGTAAAAATGGTCAAAACACACAGTGGTGGGCCCTGTCACTCCAATTAGAATGACTGTTGTAACATCAGGAGTGAGGGGCTGGAGCAGTGGCTCAGCGGTCATGGTGCTTGCCTGGCATGTGCAGGGACATGGGTTCAAACCCCAGCACTACGCACACAACGAAGTGTTGCAGCAACAAAGCCACGTGAAAAACTGAATAAAATCAATTCTTTCTCTCACTGTTCCCTCTATCTCTTTAAAAAAAATGAGTGATAAGTGTGAGCGAGGGTGTGTAGAAGCGGGACCCTTACGCACTGTTGGTCGGACTGTAACCAGCACAGCAGCTTGGAGAGCAGCAGGAGATTCCTTACAAAACTGAAAACAAAACTACCATGTGAACCCGAAGTCCCGACACGGGCTCGACGACGATCGGGCGCGGGCCTGCGGAGGAGACGCCTGCGTGCCCTGTGCTGCAGCAGCGTTCACAGCAGCCAGGAGATGAGTGCGCCCGGGATGAGTGGAGAAAGAGCTGGCGCAGCTGCTCCACGGGGTGCTGTGAAGAAGGCTGCGATCCTGGCATTGGTGGCCATGTAGATGAATCTGGAGACGTAAGGTTAGGAAACGAACACAGGCCAGTATCACTCATGTCAATCCAAAGTTGATCTCATGGAAGTTGGGGGAGAACGTGTGGCAACTAGAGAGGAAAAAGGGAAAGTAGGGATCTCAGGAAAATTGAAGGGAGAGGAGTAGAATAGAGGAAAGGGGCGGGGCGAGCAGGAGGGGAGAATCGGGACACCCTGGGGAGCGTTATGTTGTCATACTGTGTGCACGTGTAAATATGTAACAACTATTCCCACCATGTGTACCACTGTAGGGCACCAATAAAAAAGATGGAAGAAAACAAGTTGAGCCGAGTGATCACTAGAAGCTGGGAGGAGTGTGTTCGGGCGTCCTGTTGCAGGGTAGGATGACAGTGCATAATGTAGGGTCTATTTCAAAATAGCTGGATTTTAACTGTTCTCATCACAAAAAATTAAAGGCCAGTGGCTGAGGTGATGCCAGCTGATTTGGTCATCTCGTGCACACGGATCAATACACAGCTGCACCTCGAATGCTTGCGATGATCATGCGACGATGGTGTGAACAAAGGTACGGCGTGGCTTCTCTCAAACGCGGCGGTCCACTTTGCCCCCGTGGGAGGCAGCAGCTGACTCGCCCCGGGTGCGGTTGCTGCTTAGGGTTCCGGTCGGCCTCCCCTTATCCAGGGCGCGAGTCTTCTGAGGGCTGGATGAGGCCTTGGAGACCACTGGCCTTCAGCAGCCCACAGGTGGCCCCTTCGGCCTCCTTCCCATCCCTCATCTGCCCCCGCTACTGGGTGCACAGGGCTGGGCCTGGGACCCCAGCTCTTCACTCCCTGCCAGACGTGCCCCACCTGGGCCACTATGCCTTTTAGGTTTTCCTCTGACCACCAGAACCGGGGGAGCCTCTGGAAACCCCAGGCGCGGGTGTGGATGTTGCTGGGTGGCTCACGCTGGGACCCAGAATCCCCCACCAGTGGCAGTCGCGCCGAAAACTGGTGTGTGGTGACTTGCGTTTCCCACAAAAACGGCACAAAGCAGTTTACACCCTGAGCGAACCAAGATGAGCAGGCCGCTGCTCCGTTCAGCCCGGAACGCGATGGCAGCGTTTCCCGCGACGGCGAGGGCCTGGCGCTGACCCAGCCGCCCGCCGCCATGGGGGTCTTTGGCAGCTGCTGCGCTCCGTCCCAGCTGAGCCGGGAGACTGCGCACCGAGCAAGTCTCCGTGTTCTCCTCGGAATGCTTGCTGGGCCTCCTTGGGCGAGCCAGCGCCCCGCCTCTGGTAAGCCCAGCACCAGCAGCCGCCCAGCCCCACCTGCTCTGCAGCCCTGACTCCCGGAGGACCCCGCTCTGCAGGTGCCACCTGCACAACAGGCCCTTCCGCCCCATTTGCCCATGTTGAGCCCAGGTGGCCACCATCCCCGGGGCCCACACCATCTCCCCTGGGTCCCCACTCAACGCCCCCCTGAAGCCAACTCCAGCCCACTGCCAGTGTGCGCCTGATACGGGGCAGGGGGCCGGGGGGGTCAGACCAGGTCCCTCCTCTGCTCAGGACCTGCCACTGACTGACTCCTGTCTCAGATGTGAGCCCGGCGTCCATCACAACCCAAGGATCCAACCCTGGTCCCACCCAGCCTGGCTGCCCGGCCCTGGCTGCCCCTGCTGCTCCCCCACCCAAATAGTCATGAGTCATGGTCCCCACGTCTCAGGGTTTTGGCTGACACCTCCAGATGGAAGTTAGCAAATGTGAAGTCATCAGTTTAGGCTCCATAAAGTAATGGCATTGAATGGGGACAGACACCTGCCTGGTTTGTGTGTGATGATCGCTGATGTCTGGCGCCCACATGCATCCCAAGCGCTGGGCCCCACATGGCACCACTGGAGATGCGGGAGGCTTCGCACAGCTGCGGGGCCACAGGGAAAGCAGAGGGTGCCCAACAGAGAAGGCTGGGGTCAGGACAGCACCACACCCGCGCCGGTGAAGGAAGAGAAGGCCGGCAGCTGTGGGGGAGCCGAGGCCGGGGCGATGGAAGAAGGGGACCTGTGTGCAGGGTGACAGGCAATAGCAGCAACGGGCCATGGGAGGTGGTGTAAAAGGTGCCACAGGAGGCTGGAAAGCAAACGGAGGGGCAGACCTGGCCTCAGAGGCCTGCAGGGACGACTGTGGACAGTGACCACACAACACGTGCACAGGAACTCATACTTTATTTCTACAGCAAAACCCACAGCAGCGTTTCACAGGCAGGAACTTGGGGTCCGAGCCAGCATACAGGGTGTGGGCACCCAGGGCAGGGGCTCTGCAAAGGGGTGGCAGCTGCACCGCTCACAACACGACGGGCTAGAAAGCCACGGTGCCCTCTGGGCTTCCGCAGGGTTTTGGATAAACTGGAGAAGACCAGGGCAGAGCGAGGTCCCACCGTCACACCTCCCAGCAGCCTGGGGAGGGCGTGGCGATGGCACTCCCTACCCCATGGGCCCAGGCCAAGGCGGCTCACGACTGGCGAATTCATGTCCTACATAAGTTTGACAAAAACAGCACAAAGGCCCAGTCCCTAGTCCCCCGAGGGGACCATCACCTCTCCCGCCATTCACTCCAAGGCACAGCCACGGTCACCGTCCTTTCGTTTTGCAGGCACCGGGGATAGTGGGCTGGCCTCAGGGATGTGGGGTACTGGGAGGGTCTGATGGAGAGACTCCTGGCTGTCTCCGGGTGGGCAGAGGTCTCAGAAGCCACCTCGGGAGGTCACCATGAGCTCTGCAGCTACCTCGGGAAGAGGCCAGGCCCCAGAGCTAACGAGCTGTCCCAGCCCCAAGTCAGCCTGGCTCTGCCCGCTGCTGTCCTCACCTGGGGCAGCTGATTGCAGGGCCCGGGCAGACCCTGTGACCATGAGGTCTTGGAGGGAACCACCTCTGGCAGCTGGGTCTGGGCACTGTGCCCACATCAAGCCTCCAGTGGAAGAAGGGGACCGGAAGAAGCCTGGGCCCTCATGGCCGGGAGCAGCGCAGGGCAGCAGCAGAGCCCAGCTCCAGGGGGACAAGCTGGTGCGGTCAACCCGCAGGGCGCCCTCACTTAGCGCGGCAGTAAACGTCTATCTCCGGGATGGACAGCCAACGTCAGCGTCCCAGGGCACAGACGGGTCCTGAAGGTCTCCCCGCCCCTCTGCACACTTCCCCATGCTGCCTGCAGCTGGCGCAGGCCTCTCTGCCTTGGCACCCCTAGGAGGGAGAGCAACTGCCCCCTGGCTTTCAAAGGTGGCATCCCTCACCTGTCAGAGGCCAGCAGCTGCCCTTGGGAAGAGGCTGTGAGCCTCTGCCGAGCAGGAGACAATGGTGGAAACAGGTGTATGGCTCTCCGCCCGCTGTCCCCGCTCAGGGCTATAAATACTCCCGGATGCAAATGGAAAATGCTCCAAGACATTCATCATAAATTACAGGTGGATGATTGTGAGGCTTCAGGCCTCTGGGGAATAGTCTAGTTCTTTAAAAAAAAAAAGGAGGGGGGAGGAACTAACGGGATGTGGCAGAGGCGTAGCGAGTGGGCCTGAGAGAGAGTGGACCGAGGCCACTGGGGACAGCAGCAGAGGGAGCAAGACGCCCAGGGCAAGTCGGAGACTCGGCTGGATGAGGCTGTATGTAACCCTACTCCACAGGCAAGGCTTTTTATAATTCAAAAAAGAATGAGTCACGATAAAAGGCGGGGTGCTCCTTGGGGCTTTCTGTGCACCTGTCCCGGCCCCTGCTTTAGCCTAACGGATCAAGCCCTGGCTGGAGAGAGACAGGCATGCGTGGTGCAGCTGGCACTGTGCCCAGGATGGAGGAGTGTGGCCCTCAGAGTGCGCGTGCAAGAGCAGCCTCGCAGCCCAAGGGAAACCAGGGGCCCTCACAAAGACCCACCATGTCCCCGCTTCCTCCCTTGGCCTCACCTCTCCTGGGGGCCACCGTGTCCCTTCTCCAAGCAAACTTCCCATGCTCTCCACGCAAGCTGGGCCATTGAGTCCCCTCCAATGGCCCTGCATGCTGTGGAAACCTTCCCTCTTCTCTTCCAGCAACTCCTGAGCTATCACCAGGCCCCAGGAAGACTTCAAATTCTGTATCGTCATCATAAAACCCACGGTGGCGCAGAACCACAAACTGCATTTTAAATTCCTAGGGCCACTCATGAGCACGGAACTCCTGCTGGAGATGCTGTCAGGATAAACACGCAGAATCGATGGCTGAGGCCGCAAAAATATATGGAGCGTGCAACATGGCCTGGCTGCCCTGGAGGGCCCACCCTGCCCGCTGCCTGCCTGCCTGTGCCCCAGTCACGCCACAGGCAGAGCAACGATGACATGGAGAGGCAAACCCTGGAGAAGAGAAACTCCTGGAAGGAGGCAAATCCAATTTTCTTTCCTCTTTGACACCTCTCCTCCTTGTCCAACGGGAGACTCTACGGAAGCCTTTGATGGGCCACCTCTTCCCTCCACGACACACTCTGCTTCTTGTTGTAGATCACACCTCCTTTTCTCCCTGTGGTTCTAGAAAGGCTAAGTGATTACAGCTTTGTTATCTTCTAAATAAAAAGAAGGTGGATTTGACCGGGTGGGAGCCGTGCGCATGCAGCCGGGGAACTAGGGTGAGGGCGTAAACACCAAGCAATTTTTTGCACAATTCAAAACTCAATTTTTTTTTTTTTTTTTGCCAAGGAATTGGTCTAACAAACACATCCCACTCTTGCTGAAAATAATTTCTTTTCCCAACTCTTCTAGGAATAAAACACTTCTAATGTATTTGTCAGGAATCGACACTTCATTTAATAAGATTTAAAAACTGACAATTTATGAGAGCAATTGAGCAGAGTCCCACATCCATTGTGGGCTCAGGCTCTAACTGAAACCAGGACAGAAAGGAAACACGAGGGCGCTGAGAGGTGTTTCCTCAGCAGCGGCAGCGGGGCCACCCCGAGCTGCGGGGCCAGCGCGCTGGCTCAGCCTCCCAGCAGCCCTGCTCGGACTGTTGGAGGGTGACTATGTGGGCTTCTTCCCAAAGCCCCAGTGAAGTTTTCTATTCCACAACCCCAAAAGGGGCAGCGGTCTGGCAGTGACCCATTTCTCGAGCTGGGTGGTGGGTGGAGGTGTCCTTGCGCCATTTCTGATTAAACATCACAGTAGTGGGCTGAGGCGACGGCCACCTTGCGTCTGTCTCCCTGTCCACTCTAACCAGATCCCACCTGGCTACACTAGCACTGGTGACCGCCCTTGGGCCTGGCCCCGGGTGGGGAGCCATGGAGCCTCATCTGCTGTGGTCCCCCCAGGGCTTGGCAGGTTCCTTGGCATCTGAGGGTTCCCAGAATCAGCTTCTGCCCCCTGCTGGGCTGAGCCCCCCCCCCCGCCCCCAGGCAGCTCCTCAGTGCTCCACTCTGCTCCCAAGTTCGGCCCATTTTGATCCAGGTGGCACCAGAGAGAAACCTTCCAGACTGGCCAGGCCTGGGGACCTCCAAGCTCTAGGGGTACAGGCTGCCAGAACTCTTTCTTGGCTGCTCTGTCCCTGACCCTGGAGATGTGGGCCTGGCTGGTGTGATACACCTCTGGGCCAGCTGGACATTCTGCCCCAAATTAGAAGGCCATCAAGGGACGCAGAGCTCCTCCGGCCTGGTGAGGAGATAGGTGGGGCCAGTGTCGTCCTGGTGTCCACAAAGGACAGGGCCTGGGGGAAGTGAGTGGCAGCCAGGCTGGTGGTTGTGAGATCTACTCTAAGACCACCTGGCCTTCTGCCCCCAGTGCCACCCAGTTGTCACCTTCCCCCTACTCATCTGGTAGCAGAGCAGGGCACCTTTAGAGCGCAGGGGGAGACAGGGAGAGGGCTCTGGAAGGTGCAGACATTCCCAGCATCAAGGGCAGAAGTAAGCCCCACCCAGGAAGCCACAGTGTGGGGAGGCCTCTGGAGGTGGTGGCTCCTCAGCTCCATCACCAGCCCACTTACCTCCCAGTGCCCCAGCTCAGGAGCGAAGTTCCAGGCCTGGGCTTCCTCTACTGTGACTTCAAAGTTTAAAAGGAAGCCCTTGAAAGACACCCAAAACAAGCCCTGTGCCCTGATCTGGCTCCTCTGCCCAGGGGGCAAGGAAGGCAGTGTGTAGAGCTGCTGAGCAGGCAGGAGCTCTGGCCTAATTGGGACTGGAGGCTGGATGCTGACAAAGGCAGGAGCCCCCACCACAGTGGACACCCGGCCATTCGTTATGGAACCTCGAGATGCTGGCCACCCTTGGGGGTCCACTCACCTCACAGTGGAGATGCAGGCCGGAGGGAATCTGCTGATGGGGCACTTCTCCCCAGGACCATCTCCCCACCTAGCAACCTTCCGCTTCCTGCTGCCTGTGTTCACACAGAAAGACGACCTTCCCCTCAGCCACGTAGTTGACGCGCCCTTACTATTCACAGAGGATGACTCGCTCCCAACTAAGCTAAACTACCCTTGTGTTCTTTGTCCACCTCAACGGTCTTTCAGACCCTGGAAAGGAGCCCTCAAGCCCACCCCACTCCTCTCAGCAGGCTCACAGGACATGCTGGGGACCTGGGGACCACTGTGCAGCTTGGCTGCTGGCCACGCTGCAGGGGCGCTCTCAAGCCGGAGCTGATGGCCATGGACACAGAGAACTCTGGAGACAAGCTGAGCTGCAGGCCATAACCTAAGCAAGTGACCACGTCATCTCACTGGAAAGGACAGGAAGTGACAGCCGGATGGAGCTGCGATAGTCGAATGAGATCCTCCCGGTGCGGATTAGGAAAGAAGTTCCTGAGACTGCTTTTTCCAATCCCCAGTTGAGTGCTGAGGTGTGGGGGAAATGGTGGCCACCAAGCAGCACGGCGTGGCTGCTCAGTGCCAGGTCTGTGCTCCCGACACAGCCAAAGCCAAGCCACGCCAGAGGCTGGCATATGTTTATGTACACGTACTTCTGAGTGTTAAATTAGCAGCTGGCCTAATAACTATTTCCTTGTCAGCCTCCCAAGCTTAAAGGCCGGATACATTTCAGGAATGACAGGTTAATAACTCAGCAATTGGAACGATTATTGACTCTGGTGTCCACGATTGATGTGCTCACTGTGTTTCCTTAAACTTCCTCAAAGGGTTCTCCTAGTCAGACCAGGGGCCATGATGAGCTGCGTCTGCATCTCATCGGGAGACCTGTGCCACAGCCCCTGCCCTGCCCCACACAAGGCCCTTCAGACCCCAGGGAGGAAATGACCGCACCAGAGGGACTGGAACAAGTGGTTCCGGCTGGAGCGCTTCCCCAGGATCTGGAACACCTATGATTCAGCAAATGGAGAATAACTAAAGGAAATACAAAATCATTCAGTTGCCAGGGCAATGTGTTCCATAAAGGTAAACGCTATGGAAACCCATTTGCTAAAGGGCACCTCCAGGAATCAAGGCCTCGTGTGTGCTCTTCCGTCCCGGGGTCCATGGCCCTTTCTGTATTCTGACCCAGGCCTATTACCTGCTCTGCTCCTTTGCCTGGGTGAGATGAGAGAGGTAGGGTTTAATGGAGGACTTGATGAAGATTGAAGACCCATTTTCTCCCCCTGGAGATCAGCCTGATTTGAACAAATTGAGGAGAACAGAGAGGGCCCTTCTGTCCTTGGGAGAAAACCTGCCCTGCATCCGTGTCTGCAGCTGGTCTACTCCTCCCTGGAGTGGGGAGGGGCAGTCCACCAAGATCCCTGCCCGGGAGGACACATTCCTGCTGCTGTCCAGGCCCACCGAGTCACACCACATCTGCTGCCTCCTTTATTGGTGCTGCCGGTTGGGTGAGCGCGAGCTGGGGCCTGGGCTGGGGGGCAGCGAGCCGCTGGGGATCCGCAGGGCACGAGGGTCGAGCTGCTGACTGGCCGGGCTGTCGTCCCCTGTCCCTGATTCCTCGCTGCCTTCCTCCTTTTGGATGCTCTGCTGCTCTGGACACTCAAAATGGACGCAGTGGAACACCTGGGTGAGGAGAGGAAAGGACCTGGTGAGTGAGCCCCGGGGCTGCCCAGCTGGGGAGTCCTGCCAGCTTTGAGGCGCCTGCATGGGGCTAGGGGAATCCTCCCCAGCTACCTGGTGGCAACTAGGAGGTCTTAAACATACTTGACCAGTCAGAATTAAAGTACATGGCCCAATGGCCGAAAGTCATCAACACAGCACGGATTCCCACAGTCTTCTTGCTGGATCACTACATTTTGGGTGACTTTTGTCCCCCTTCTTATTTTATTTTTTTAGTACTAGGGCTTTAACTCAGGGGCACTTTATCATTGAGCCACATGCCCAGCCCTTTTTATTTTGAGATAGGATCTCACTAAGTTGCTAAGGCTGGCCTTGAACTTGCAAACCTCCTGCCTCAGCCTCCTGAGTTGCTGGGATTACAGGTGTGAGCCACGGCACCCAGCTCTCCTCCTTTTTAATTAGTTTATCTTAATAGGTGGCATCTAGGTCAAAAGTCAGCTGGAGTGGATCGTGCTGATGGTCACACAATCTGAATACACTGTTCCTCACTGTTGTGTACACTTTCCGCAGGGTGAGTGGCATGAGATGGGAACAAAGAAGCCAGCATGGATTACCCCAGGAGAGGACCCGCGCAGCCTAGCAAGGCCTGCACATGGTCCCCCTGGACTGCAGGGACTGAGTGGATTGTGGATCTGGGGGCGGCTATGCTAGGGACTCCAACCTTACCCGGCTTAGGCAGGACTGGAGCAAATGCCTCAACCCGAGGAGCCGGCCATGGCAGTCAGCATGGAGTGGCAGACTGACCACCCAGGGAGCAGGCCAGCAGTCTTAAGGGAATCAGTTTTCAGATACTCAAATGTCGCGCTTTCTGAAACTGCTGAGAGCACACTGAATTCACAGACTGGGTGTCCCTGCTGCCCCACAAAGGCTGGAGTAGCATGCCCACTTGCCTGGGGGGCCACAGGGGAATACATGCCTCCCCCCACCAGCTTGAGGCATGCGATGGGTGCAGCCTGTGATGTCACTGGGCCCTGAAGTGTCCTGGGACCCCGCAGCGGCACCTGCCTGGATCTGAGTGCTGCGTTCAGAACCCTGAAGTGTACACGCGACTGATGTGAATTACTTTACACGCAACTGGAGTTCCTCCAGCGTTGTGAAACCTTTTCAAGATTCACTGGCTAAAATCCACGGATGAGACTGTGTCGTGATTACAGTTGGACTTTGTGTGCTTTATTCAAGTTATTTAAACAATCTACATTATCAAATCATGCCATCGAGTAGTTCCTAATTTAGTCAATCTTCACCTTCAATCTTACATTTATTTTTCTCATATTTATAAAAATAACTATTTAAACTTACAATGAACCATTTTACCCACATCTCAATCTCAAATGCTCAGAAAATCTTACTTTCTTCCAAAGCTCTTCTGGGGGATATGCAAACAATCTGTTTGAAGGCCACAGCTCTATGGCACTTGGGAGGAGCTAAGCACCCCGTACAGTTCTTTTTAAATTAACGGGCGGGACCTGCACGTGAAGAAGACACTGAGGGTTGAAGAGGTCCCAGTGAGAGGAGGATGAGGAGAGGCCCTGGGGAGGGAAGGCTCTGCGTCTCAGATCTCTGACTGGTGTCTGAGGAGATCTCACCAGCAAAGGGGGAGAGGGGCCTGGCAACTGGGGATGAAGTAACTTGCAAAGCTGTCACTGAACCTGGGTACAAACACCAGGCCAGGGCAAGTGTGCAGCTGATCTGTGCCGACGTGCAAGAAAGGCCTGGCTGGGGGTTGTCCTCAGCTCGTGTGGAAAGCTGTGAGCAGCAGGTCCCACTGAGTCCAAGTGGGTGTAACATACAGAAATTCTGGGTCTTCCCATGGGCCTTCCTGGCCCACACAGTGCTCCTGGAGAATTGCAATGTCATTTCCGTTTCCTGCTCCTGGTGAGTGGCCACTATTCCTGGAAAGCACCCTCACAGGTGCAGGGTAAGGGGTGGGTACCTGGGGTAAGCAGGATGCAGGGCTGAGGCTGGTAGGGGCAGCGCTACCACAGCCCGGCACGAGCGCTTAGAGTCAAGTTCACTGAGGGGAAGACACTCGCAGTACCTACTGTGGAAATATGCTGAAAATATAGGCGCTGCGCTTACCTGCCCAAATCAGCCATTTTGCACATTCCCATTTCAAATCATTTATCGACCACTGCTTTGAACTTCACGTTTTGGACTTGGATTTGAAGACTAACTGACACTGCGCATTTTCCTGGTATGAGCTCTCCACTCTGGCAGCGGCTGTCTTCTCTTAGGGTGGGCTGGTTCCTTTCCTTAAAGGCTGTCCACGAGGACAGAGGGCTTCCTGAGGATGACGGCGGTGGCCGTCCCCACTTAGCACCTCCCCTTTATATTCGATCTTCCTCTCTGGGCCCATCGGTAGGTGCCAGATGGGCCTCGGTCAGGCAGAGGGTCTTATGTGGGAGGTCTGGAAACTGGAGCACCGGCTCTGCCCAGGCTGAGCAAGGTAAATGTGAAAGCTGACCTGTGTGTGGCGAGTACTCATCTGTCCTCCTCCACCAGCTTCACATTCTGTGAGCTTCTGCAGAACAAGACTGTCTCTGAGTGGTAGCTGTGGTCCCTCCTCCTCTAGGAACGTGTCCCTCCCGCACAGGAGGCAGGTGGGGCAGGCTCTGGGAGCATCCTCACGCCACCACTAAGGCTTTGAAACTGAATGGAGGCCATTCCCTTCTGCAAGATGACCCAGGTGCTCCCTGCCCCACCACCATGCAGGCAGGCTCCAGGGCTGCTGCCTGGGCAGCCTCCCCGCCCCACCCCGCCTGTTCTCTGCCTGTTCTCTAACGGTTGGAGTGTAATCCCCACCTCTGCTCTCCTCAGTTCCTCTGGAGGCTGCTCCTGGAGCCCCGCTGACACTAACCCATGAATTGACTTACATTCCTGCTACTCCTATTGCCTCTTCCCAGGCTCTCCCTGTTGCCTACTGAACGGGTTTCTCTCCTCCTGCTCTTGCCAGCTTTCTGTGAATTTCCAGGTGAGCTCTTCCCCAGCTGCCCTGCAAGCGTTCAGGCTTCTGCTGAGCACAGCCCACCCCTCTCCTGCCTCTGCCTCCTGATCTGTCACCTCCCATTACCCTCAAGGACCAAGGCTTCATTGTCCAGGCTGTGTAGCTCAGGGTCTTGCACAAGAATAAACAAGTCAATAAAAACCCTGGACTGACAAATAAAGTTGAAAAAATCTCAAGAGGGGCCCGACGCTAAGGGCTCATTATGTTTTCCAAGGGAGGGTCCCCACACATCATGCAGGGCGGGCATGGGTGGGGGCAGGAGACATCTGGCACAGCTCAGGGGCACACTGAGGGGTGCCCAGTGCTCTTGCTGCTGCGAGCCCACTTCCAGCCCGGGTTTCTCCTCTAACTTGGTCATGTGAACTGCACAGCCAACATCTCATAAGGCAACCCGCTGACTCCCAGCACCTGGCTGCAGCGCTGGGGTTCTCACAGCTGGTTTAGTGTTGTCCTACAGGTCTTTCTTCTACAGAAATCATGACTACTTCTCTTTCTGACACCACAGAGTGCATGACAGGCTCTTCCATCTAAGTTAAGGGGACCCTGGAAGCCCTGGAAAGTTTCAGCCCACACTGATGTGACAGTTGCTGTTGTGTGCTGTGGCCCAGGTGCAGCCACCAGATGTGAGGAGCTATGTTCCAGTCTGTGACCCGCAGTCCCTACTGCCCTTAGTGTGGCTGAGCCACTCTGGGCTCTTGAGTCAAAGGGCATGAGGAAGAGAGGGCAGCGGGGAGCAGGGAGAGGTGGGATGGGTGGGGACCATGCCCAGTGAGGTGGGGTGGGGCCCAGCCCAGAGCAAGGGGACTCTTGAGAACTAACATTTCTTAAATTAGAGAAGACCACAAAAGAAATATATGTCCGTGGAGACAAATTCAAATAATAACAAGCATTTAAAGAAAGTAGATACAAACCTTTAAACTCTGATATCCCCCGAAGTGAAACAGCACCTTACGATCAAGAGGAAGGAGTTATTTTGTAAAGAAAAACAACACAGAATTTGACAACAGACTTAATAAGACTGATAAAAGGGTCCACGGTGACTAGGGACTCTATGTAAGGGCAGAGGCTGGCAGTTGCTGGGGAAGGGGCCATGTGGCCACCATACTGCACCCACTTGGGACGTTCAGGGTCCCCTGACCTTCACTGCGTCTGTTGTTCTACTCTTCAGCGACTTCACTGGTAACCAGCTCTCACCAGGTGTGTCCAGCACATATAGGCCGCTGTCATCAGGACCTCATGGGCAGGGGCACAGCCTGGACAGAGCCAAGGCCTGGAACTGTCCACGACATCAAGACCCTGCCTCCCAGCCATTCTGAGAGCACAGGCAGCTACTCTGCCAGGAAAGCCTAGAGGTGCGCATATGCTAGGGCTAGGTCGTGGGGCAGGAGGCAGGCAGGAGGGGAGTGGCCTCCAGCAGAGGGAACAGAAGGGCTTCCAGATCAACTCACTCTGGCAGCACCCCACTCATCCCACCACCCCTGTGAACTGGGTGCCTGGCTCCATCTCCTCTGTGGCTGATCCAAGCTGTCAGCCTGGAACTGAACAGGGCAGCCCAGCCCAGCCAGCTCCCCACCACTACAGATGCTTGAAGAACTCGGATCCACAGCTCTTCATCATTGCTGCCCTGTGCAGGGCAGGGGCTCAGTCCTCTGGGGCCCCAAGATTCACAAATTGGGGGCCTCTTCTCCCTCTTGAGCCTGTGGTGGGAAGCGGCTCCTTCTAGGAGGCCAGGCTGTCCCTGCTGGCGCAAAGCTGCTTCCTACCCCTCACAAAGGAGCAGAGAAGGAGTCATCTCCTGGGCACCGGAGGAGGTGCTGATGGCTTGGGGGGATCGTCATCACCTTGGGGAGGGGGATCTGGGGCCCACCAGGCCTCCTACACCTCAGCCCACTTCTTCCCAGAAGGCACCTTTGGGCCTCCCTGGAGGTGAAACTGCCAATCCCCAAGCTTCTTTTGGCTCAGAAACTCCTGTGATTCAATTTCTTTCTTCTGAACCTTCCCAAGACTGCAATCCCCCTTGGAAAGGATGTGACCAAAAGCGAATGAGGCGTATGGGGCAGAGACGTACTTGTGATTTATGCAAAACCATTACTGCGGCCGCCGCATCATTTTCCGTTCCCCTTTTCGGCAATCATGCATCCCATTAGCCTGTTTGATTGCCTGCTCACAAAGGGGCACCTTCGCTGAACCATCTTCAATGGTCTCTGGATCTGTCCCCGGAGAGGAGCTGGCTAATTTGCAATGTAGTCATGTGTATGAATCTGACACAGCCTTAGTCACAATCTGGGCGTCCTTTTAGTAGCTGCTGTTTATTATCACTTTGCCCTGCCTCCCTGGGAGCTGTGATTCTGGACAGGTTTGAAATAGCTGAGGGTGTTCTCTTCTGGACAGGATTATGCAAATGCCCCAGCCCCTTCTTGGCCATCAGGCTAATTCCTCAGCTGGCCACTGTCTGCGGCCTTTCATTAGAGGGAATCCCCCAGCACTATTTGCTTGACATATCTTCAAGGTTTTCAGAAACAGAAGCATCTGCTAATTTTCCCAAATTGGCCTAAGAGTACTGTGAACAGCAGCAGAAATTGGGAAAATTTAATAAATGTTGATCAATGACTCTGCCTTACTTTCCAGATCTCTCCTGAGTAACTTCCATAGACTGCTTTCATGTCAACCAATACAAATAGGATTTCCCATCCAAGCTTTCAACTTATATTTACAAGGCGACGTATCTTCATAAAATAGATACCTACCTCTCAATGGTTGCCCACAAGTCAGATGCAAGGCCATGGCTTTTGCCATCCATCCCCTGTAGACTGTTGCCCTTGCACAAGGCTGGGGCGGCAGCCTCAGAGCAGACTGTAACCAGCTGCTGATGGCGACCGCTGAGCTCTCTCCTGATCATCCCAGAGCAGAAGCTAACCGTCCAGACACAGGCTGCAGAGATGCTTTATTTTTAGTCCTTTAAAAAGGAAGACCAAGCACTTCCAACAAAACATCCCCTTTTATAAGCCTTGGTTTTACATGTGCAGCACAGAGCCCAACACCTCACTTCTGTTAGGGGTAATGGGACACCCAAATATTTATGCACAAGTACTTATCCCTACTAGGTGTAGAAGTAAATTTCTGGGTGACAATGCTCATATATGACAACAGTTTATAATGCCACTTTCCTATATCTGCAGAAAACTGAAGCTGTTACTTGGAAGGTTCTGGGGACAAGTCTTTCCCCAGATGGTCCTGTATTTCTGCCTTTTTTTTTTTTTTTGAGTGTGCAACGAGTGCACACTCCATTGTTCCAGGGAGAGAGTCATTCTTTCGTCTTCATTATTTTGGCCAGAAAGTGGTACTGGTATTTTTAGTTATTTTAAAATAACAACAAAACAAAATGAAAAACTCCATGAAGAAACAAAAAGTCTGAAATAGTTGACGCCTGTAAAACCCAGGGAAGACTGAATACTCCCACTTGGCAGATGTGGCCTTACCAAGGCTCCTTCCCATGGGACAGGCACCAAGAAGGCACAGCTGGGGGGGCCCTGCTTTCCCCATGCGGTCCCAGCCGGCAGTCCTGCACTTCATTTGACCAGGCTCCAAGTGCCTTTTGTCTCAAAGAGCTCCAGCTGCATGGAGATTTCTGTCCTCTCTCCTCATTGCCAGCTAAGCAGGGGGACACTGTTTGAGGTCATCCTCAGGAGCTGGAAGTTTCCACTGCTTGATGGCTTCTGGGCACTCACCTGCCCAGGTCCAGGGGCACTTCCTCCAGGGCATGTGGGGGATGGAGAATTAGGCTGCTCCAACACACAAGGTCTAGGGATAGTGCAGCGCTTGAAACAGTGACAGGTGCTCGAGACTGTGTCACTTCTCCTATTTCTCCAATAAAATCTTTCATAACAGAAGCTTAAGCATAAAGATGCATATGATTATGGAATAACAAACATTTTTCTGCCTTTTTCCTAATGAACCTCTGAGATCTGGTTCATTCTCCTGAGTGTCCTGCAAGGCAGGGAGCTGAAGCGACTTGAGATTGCAGCAATGGTGGGAGCAGGAGCTGGCACAGTGCGCCCCCCTCCCCGCTGTGCCTTACCTTTCCTCAGAGCTCGCTTGTAGAGCCTCCACACCCCTTGCACTCTTCTGAGCCACCTGGCCTTGATCATCCTGGGCTGCGTAATCCTCAAATCCCTGGTTTTGTCTGGATCTCCTTGCTCACTGCTCCTACCCCGCCCTATATTTTCTTGCAACTAAAGCTTCAACTTTCTCACACCATCACGGTTCTCCTGTTCTCCAAGGACATGGGAACAGCCTTGGTGCACCCTCCAGTTCTCCCTGTTCTCCAGCTCTAGGTGGTCACGAGTGATTCCCAAGGGCTTCTTTTATTCAGAATCCTGCACCAATGTTCTGGCCCTAGTCTGAAGTGTAAGCTGTATGCCATGCTGGGGACACAAAGGTGCCATGCCACTACCTAGTGTCTGCCCTCAAGAACTGTGATACAGCTGGGCATGGGGGCACACACTTGTAATCCCAGCAACCTGGGAGGCAAAAGAAGGAGGACTGCAGTTTGAGGCCAGCCTGGGCAATTCAGCCAGATCCTTTTTCTTTTCTTTTTTTTTTCTTAAGAGAGAGGGAGAAAGAATCAATTTTATTTATTTTTCCATCTGGTCTTTGTTTCTCTGACCCTTAATTGTATATGTGGTGCTGAGGATTGAACTTGGATCCTCACATATGCCAGGCAAGTGCTCCAACCACTGAGCTGCTGCTCCAGCCCTGAGACCCTGTCTTAAGATAAAAATAAAAAGGGCTGGGGATGTAAAAATAAAAAGGGCTGGGGATGTAACTCAGCGGTACAGTGGTCCTGGGATCAAGTCCCTCGTTAAAAAAAAACTGTAGTGCAGTGCGGGACCCAATCAGAGCCTCCTGCTAGGACTATTACACAGCTCACTCATGTCTGCCCACCAGGCCTGACTGTCCCCATGCCCAGGTCCCTGCCACATTGTCAGGCGCAGCGCCCTGCTCTGGCACACCCCATATAGAGCGTCCGCCGTGCCCTCTCCAGCCTGGGTTTGTCTGGGCTATTTCTATGCCTGAGCAGGTGCCTCTTGTGTGCATCCCTCCCCCAACCACTGGAACTGACAGCCCCGAAGGGCCAGGTCCTCCCCTGGGCAGCAGTGGAGGCTGAAGGCTGCAGCTGTTTCTTGTTGCAGACTAGGAGCTCTGCAGGGTCGGGGGCTTCTCTCTGCAGCTCAGCCACAGGGCTGTCTGCTTCATCCCTGCAGCTGCTCCACTGGGAATTCTGGTCTTGGAAGCCAGTGGTTGCTCTGAGGCATCTTCTGGGCCTAGGTGTCCCCTGGAGGATACCACAGGGGAAATTCACAGGGAGCCAGGCAGGGTGTGGTCAGACCTGAAGAGAGGGTCTGGGAAATAATTACCATGGGGCCAGGAAGGAGAATTTATTTAGGGTCTTTTTTTTTTTTTTTTTTTAAACAGAGTCTGTTTCCCGTTTTGTTTTTTTTCAATAGAGCCACATGTTGCTATGGGAACGAGGATGGCACTGAGAGCCCAGAGCCACTCACTGCCCCGACAGAAGCCTGTAAATAAATTCTGCTTCACTCGAAGCTCTGAGCTGAGTGGTCCTGGAGGGCAGCTCAAGCAGCCACTTGCAGACACTGTCCTGCTGGTGCAGACCTCCTGTGACAAGCTCACGGCTCCATTACTATTCCTAACACGACGGGCAGCGAGAGTGCAGCGTGACCTGCACCCCACCCTTCTGAGCCCTTCAAAACACGATCCCGTTCGTGCAGAGACCCAGCCCCCAGGTCCGGGATCACTAGATCCATTTTATAGACAAGGAGAACACCTGCTCCTTTGGGGCCAGCCCTCATTCCACTGCACTCCCGTGTATCGACTGGGAGCAGCCATTTGAAATGTCACCAGGGTTAAGACACTCCTCACGGGGTGGATGCTGTGAGGAAAGGGCTCCTTGGTTTCTCCTCTTGATCTAACCTGGGTATGATGTGAATCTACAGGAGCTGCCTGCTCTCCAAGTCCCACTCAGTTATCTGAGTCATGGGCCAGGGCAGAGCAGGCCCATGTCTGCATCTTACTGTTTATCAGGCTTTCCGGGAGACACAGCAGTCGGGGTGCTGAGATCCAGCCTGGCTGGATTCAAATCCTGGCTCTGCAGCTCAATGGCAGGTGACCTTGTACAGATTAGTTAGCATCTCTCAGCTTTAGTTTCCTAATTGATGTTTCTTTCTGCTTGAAACCAAACTTTTTATTGTAAAAACTATACACTAAAAGGTGCATAAAATAGAAATGCAGTTTGCTGAATAATTATGCCATGAATTAATGCCCATGTAAACACCATCTGAGTCAAGAAGCAGGGGGCCCTCCACGTGTCCCTGTGTTACAAGTCCTCCACCCCAAGGAAGCCACAATTCTGACTGAGACAGCAATCACTCCTTTGTCCTTTTTTCTTCTTAGCAGTTTCCCACCTGTGTAGGCATAAATGCCATGGCTTGGGGATGGAGCCGTGGCACAGCAGCTACGGCGCTTGTCTGGCATGCGCAAGTACTTGGGTTCAAACCCCAGCACCACGTACACAACTGTCAGAGCAACGAAAGCCACATAAAAAACTAAATAAAAACTGAATCTGTGTCTCTCACTGTCCCTCTCTCTTTAAAAAAAAAAATAATAAATGCCATGGCTTATCATTGGCTGATTTTGATCCCATACGAATGGGATCTTCCTATGCGTGTTCCTTGCTGTCTTCAACATGATCTATCATTTGTCCACATGGATCGCCACCCACTGCCAGACACACACTGCTTCATTTGCCCCCTCTTCTGAGGACAGATGGCTATGTGGTGTCCCATGGGTCTGCTATGGACAGGGCTGCGACGAGAACACTCTCCTGACCTGTACAGGAGCTCATTCAGAGAACGCACAGGAGCAACGCGTCAGCCGCGTGCTGAGAACACGGACACACATGCGCAGTTAGACTGCGCCTCTCCAGAGGCCTGGACTGGTGCACTCTTCCACAGCACAGGTGACAGCTGCCCACTGCTCCATGCTTTTGCCAGTACCTGGCATTGAGTTTCCTTATGCTTACAATGAGGGTGAGGAGAATCTACTGCACATCTAGTTTTCAATAATGTGATAAACACACAGAGCCTGGAACAGGGCCTGGCCTCACAGCACTCAGTCAGCACCAGCCACCGTTACTGCCAGCTATAGTAATTATTATTTTTCTTATTATAAGTGTCCTAACCTAAGAGACGCTGAATGTTTGGTACACAAATTTTTAATTTATGAAGGTTTTTGGTTTCTGGGGTTAAGAAATCCCCAATGTGACTACCGAGAGCCTGTCTTAGAATGCCACAGTCACCTGGTAATGAAAGTTATTTTACTAAATCTTTTCACTTATTCCTTTGACGAAAGGGGAGGGGAGCAGAGACGGCTGTACAGACCGGTCATCGCTCATTCGTTCAGCTAATTGGTACTCTCCTCTTACATGTGCTGGGCACCGTGCGGGCTGTGGAAGATTGGAGATGACGATGACAGTCCCTCTCCTCACTGTGTTAGCCCAACAAGCACAATGGAGCCACAGCGGAGCTGCCTACGTCCCATCAGCGCCCTCTCAGGTTCTGTTCCTGACCCAGCAAACGCCTCACGGGTTCTTGTGTGCAAGGAGTCTGTCTTTCTCTACTGCAGAGTTCACTCTTCCTGCAGTCCTTTTAATCCTTAGAGCTTCTTGTGTCCCTGAGCTTCCAGCCTACTGAAAAATCACTCTGGAACTTTCTTTCAAACCAAGGTTTTCATAAAAGCTGTAACAAGAAACAGACACAACTTCTCTCACTTTTAGTACCATGGACTAATCTTCATAGGTCCACAGACCTGTCTTGTGTAAATTCAGTGGATTTAGGATGCAGGCGTACGCCCTTGTTATTTCGCTAAGATTGTAGGGTGAAAGCGGAGGGGTTGGTGAGAGATGCCAGGTGCTCTGCAGCATGGTCACTGCAGCTGAGCCATAAGGTCTGCCACGATGTTCACAGCGGAGTGACTGGAGAGGCTTAGAAGACAGGAGAGGGATGTCTGCCTCCCCACAAGTGGCACAGAGACGATCAGCCATGGAGGTAAGTGTGTGACCACAGGGGGATGCACACAGCCTGCTACGTTGGCCATCGAGACCACCAAAAGTTAGCTGAGGAAAAGCCAGGAGTGAGCCCTGTAGCCTCGCTGGGAGAACCAGGTGAACAACTGAGGGGAGGGTGGACGAACGACAAACTGACAGAGGTCTGCCACGTGCCAGGCACGGAGGAAGGCAAAGGAAACCCTGAGGGTGGGCTGGAAGGATGGGGAGACCACTGGAAGGCAAAGGAGAGGAACGCGGGAGCAGGCCCTCACAGGGAGACCACAGGGCGAGGCAGGAGGGAGCAAGGAGGACAAAACACACGTGGGTGGGAAGGCAAGAGCTGTAGGAGTTGAGACAAATGAGGAGGACGGCACCAAACACACAGGAGCAGGGGTCGCGCGGAAGCGGAGGAGGCTGAGGCAGGCATCAGGGAATTTACTGACAGAAGTCATAAACGAAGCTAAAAAATTAAATGAATTCATTGCTGTGATGCTCACAAAAGAAGGTGAGAGACAGATGCAGCCGCAGACGCAGGCTTCCCAGAGGAGAGGGGCGGGCGCTGCAGGAGACCAGAGCGTGCTGAACAGGTGACAGGAACCTGAGCCGCCACAGTCCGGAGCTGCTGCCCCCAAGAGCCCGCCAGACTGGGAATGGAAAATTACCATGCAGCCCACAGATGCTGGGCCTCCAGGAGTCAGGATAGCCTGGGCCACCAGAGCAAGGCAGACACAGCCCAGAGGGCAGAAGTCCCAACCCGGCTGGGCTCGGAACCTGCTTCCGCTCACGTCCCCTGCGATTCCAGCAGCACCTGGATGATGGGAGGCTGGGCGGCATCCACAGCCATGATCGCACAGCTGTCAGCTCACTGGGTTTCTGGCCGGGTGAAACTACTTAGGGTCTCTCTAAAGGGCAGGTGGCTGACCACTTACACACTCTCTGGGCCACGACCATCTCCCCTGAACACTCCTGCATGCTCAGAAGCGCTGCATGCAGGGCACCCACACCCCTTGCGCTTCCCACTCTTCTCCGGACCGTGCAGCGCCTGCAGAAAGCAGCCTACCTGGAGGACATGGCAAAGTGCTCATCCACCCACGTTTCTCTTCCTTTAATACACACAGTCAATTTTACCCTCTCTCTGGTAAAAACCAATTTCCCCTATATTCCTTGCAATTTTCTGGGTTTGCAAACACACAGTAGCTAAAGAGAAACAAGTCCTGTTTCTGCCTGAAATGATGGCGACCGCAAATGACTGCATGTCTATGTCCCCCAGACCCACACACTGAAACCCTAATCCCCAGTGGGCATTTGGAGGCGGAAGCCGTGGGGGCGAATGATGAGGGTGGAGCCCTGTGATGGGATTAGTGTCCTTACAAGGGAAAGAGAGGCTGGAGTTCACTCTCTCCTCTCAGTGCCTGCACCAAGGAGGGCCAGGTAAGGGCTGGGACAGAAAGTGGACCCCCATCCAGAGCCACACCTTGCTGGCACTCTGACCTCAGACTTCTAGCCCCTGGAGGTGTGAGAAATAAACATCTGATGCTAGGGCCCCCAGCTGATGGTGTCTTTCTCCAGCAGCCCAGGCTGAGAGCCAATGACCTCGCCTGGCAACTAAGTGGAGACAGCCTGGGGAATCCCTGCATCCCTGCCCTCCAGGCCACCTTCCAGTGAGAAAGAGGTGCCCTGATCCCTATTTCTGACTGCACAGTTCTGGCTCCCATGGGACCATGGATTGAGATTGTCCTGGACTCGAACCCCCAGCTTCTTTTCCCCAGCTGTGCCCACTCTACAGCATTCACCCTCCTATCTGGACCATCTCAGTTCTCCTCTAGGGCTGTCACCCAGGAGTCCTGCCCAGCCAGCCAGAGTCATTCTCCTTCCCAAGAGGCAGCCGGTCCCGCCTGTGTCTAAGAAGTGCTTCCGAATGATGTTCCAGAGCCTGTTAGAAGCAGCAGAGTACTCTGAGAGTTTTCTACACACTTGATGCGCAGGGAGACGCAACTTTATTGTCTTCCTGTACGCTCTGAGGATATGGCAGTTTATGGATCTTGTCATATGATCCTGTTCATCATTTATTTTACGATTTAAAATGTTTCCCAGTTGGAAACATAATGTTGAGGCTTTATTTTCCTGATCAATAATTGATTCAATAATGCAATGAGCAAGTTACTCATCAGCCAAATGAGACAGACACCAGTTCACTAGTGACCTGCCCGGCAGGCCATTCAAACTGACTGCTCTGGTCTTCACCCAGGTGGCTTGGGCCCTGCACGGATATTTGTGGAAAACTCCTCATGGAAAAGAGATCTTGCAGACCTACTTTAGAGCTTCATATGGAAGTTATTCTCCATCTAGAATAGCTTTGAAATACAATGTCTAAGATTATTTTTTCATTCCTTTGGTCTCAGAGGTGATGTGGCTGGGCTGAGCTCAGGTCTGGAGGAGCCCCTGAACAGACTCATCTAATCTGAGAATTCCTTCTGTTGTAATATATAATTTCAGAGTTCCAATTAGGCAATAAAGTGAAAATCTGGTTGGTGTGGTTTTTTTTTGTTTTGGTTTTTTTTTTTTGAAAATGTATCATACTAGAAATAAAGACTACAAATTAAAAATATTTTAGTTTGATATATTGTTTGTAAAAGTAAATTTCAATTTTTCTCAAATTTAGTAAATAACACATACATAATCAATGTAGCTTAAGTGGTAAGAAAAACTGGAATTTACTGGCAGAATTCTTAAAATATTATGGGTTTAGATTCAAATGTATATTAAATTGTAGGTTTAAAATTTTACTTTTGTTACATCACACACAAAATAAGGAAAAAGTGCTTTTGTGACCTGATGTTTTGAATTATTTTGCTTTAAAAAATATCAATTAGCTTACTACTATAAATTTCAAGTTTGTTTTGAAATGAAGAGGCAAAACAATAAGTTCAGGTTTCAGTTTGAAAGCTGCTGTCTGTAGGAAACAGACAGGGTATGGATCATTTTTGTTTTTTAAAAATAAAGAAGGCAAAGTGAATCTAAACTGTCGCAATATTTATCTATTTACGTAGTTGGTACCGGGGACTGAACTGGGGCTCTTTACCTCTGAGTGACACACGTTCCCAGTCCTTCTTGCTTTGAGACAGTGTCTACCTAAGTTGCTAAGGCTGGCCTCAAACTTGCAATGCTCCTGCCTCAGCTTCCTGAGTTTCTGGGAGTAGAGATGTGCTCCAACACATTTGGCCACAATATTTTGGCTTTTTAGAATGTGCCAGGTGCACCCGATGGCGCTCTGGGAGAAAGCTGACCACAAACGCAATGCAGGAACGAGGGCCAGCTCCGGAACAAGCAGAGCCCCTTGCCAAAGAAAAACGTAGAGCCTTCGTTCAGAAGGCAGGAAAACAGCGCCCTCCTTTCTCCCGCGTTCTCTCTCTCACCCTGTCATGCTCATATTTGCTACTTGATGTGGGGCTCACTCAGGTACGGGGACAGGGGACACCCTCAGGGCAACGCAGCCCCTCCTACGGTCCAGGGCCCTGTGACTCAATTCAAAGGCAAAAGTACCAAGGATTTCAAGGTGGTGCCACAGAGCACCAAGTCCCAGGCACAGGGACCCAGGCCACTGCTCTGGTAGACACCGGGGAAACCAGTCCTGCGTGGAACTGAGAAAGATTCACAGAACAGTGAAAGGCAAATGCAGAATCGTTACCACTTTTAAGCTTCACTCTCATTTACTTCCTGGATTCCACATTGTCGCTGCCTTTGACTAGTGGTCCCTTCAGACATGCACACTACATGTGGAAGATGATATCAAACGGAGTGCCAAGGGTTGCAGCGGTGGCTCAGTGGTTACGGTGCTTGCCCGGCATGCGCAAGTACATGGGTTCAAACCCCAGCACCCACGTACACAACTAAGTGTCAGAGCAATGGAAGCCATGTGAAAAACTCAATAAAAATTGATTCTGTCTCTCTCTCACTCACTGTCCTTCTCTCTCTTAAAAAAAAAAAGAAGGTGGTGGTGCGGGGGAAGTGCCAAGCAAACCACATTAGCAGCATGGCCATCTGCAGGACACCACACTCAGAGTGCTAAGGACCCCACGAACCCACTGTCATGTGCAGGGCTGAGGACTCTAAGGCCAGGGACAGGGTGCTTGACCTCTGGGCTCTGCAGGGAGGCGGGGAGGAATAAGCTGAACAGTAGGAGCTGGCTTCATTTGCTAGTGAAGACACATCCAGACAATGACAGCCCCGTGGGTGAGTGGGGTTTCTTCCACACTGAGCTGTCGGACAACAGGCCATTAGCAGGCAGAGCAGACAGCTGCACGCAGCTCAGATGCACCATTTACCCGGACATCACACGCGGGCACAGCGCTTCTCATGAAGAGGCCCTTACCTCGTTTGCTGTGTTGTGTGTTCCAACGATTCGGATGAAGGAGGCAGGCTGTCTTTCAAAAGTCACCGACTGCCAGGACCTATGAGAGGAAACACAACCATTTGCCTCGTTACATGTGCAGTTGACCCTGCTGACAGCGAGGCCAACAGTGTGGCTGATGGCATTATGTCCGATTGGGGGATGCTCCCATCCTCGGGAGGCTTGTGCTATAGGAAGAGTGGGGCTGGGCCCCACCTATGTGGCTGAGAGAGGTGGGAAGCATACAGCATCCCATTCCGGCCAATCGTCTCATCAAAAAAGGCTCCCCTACCCATTTCTGATTGTCATTGAGGATTTTTACAAAGCTCCCTAAAAATGAACACAAAGTATAGACCATGTTCAATGTGACACGAGTGTGGCCAAATATAAACACAATGAAGAGTGGCAGGAGTTCATAAAATACATTCCCTTATCTATAAAAAGAGGTGGGACAGTGCCTACCCCAGAGAGCTGCTGGCAGAATGATCAGGGCAATTTGTCAGACATGCCCATGAGGGAGCAGATCCTGGAGGGTTCTGGGAGGAGGATTTTACAGCAGAGCAGGGGTGGGGGTGGGGGGGCCCAGCACTTGGGCTTAGGGCAGTGGGGGCCACTCACTGCCTTGCCAGAGATGGCCGCTGGGGAGCAGTCAGGTACTCCGCAGGTCTCCAGCTTCCCCTATTTTCAAACCCAACTCCTGCAAGGTCTAGTCTCAGGACTGCCAGGCTCTGGGAGGTAGTGGGGATCAAACCCAGTGCTCAAAAACTAAGCCACATCCCCAGCCCTTTTCATTTTTTATTTAGAGACAGGACCTTGCTAAGTTGCTGAGGCTGGCTTTGAACTTGCGATCCTCCTGCCTCAGCCTCCTGAGTCACTAGGATTAAAGGTGTGCACCATCGCTCCTGGTGCCAACCCAATATTTTAAAGGCAACTTCGCTCTTATCAGCCTAGCTGGACCAACTCACTTAAAAGCCAGCAGAGCAGGCCCTGAGCAGACTGGGGGAGGAGGAGCTCGGCTCTTGGCTCAGTGCTTTGCAGCTCATCGGAATGCACTGGAGGAGCGCGAGGTACCCACGACTGTAGACTCCAATAATATTTTCTGTAATAAATGTGAGGAGTTCACAGTTGTTGCCATCCCTCCTCCATTCACACAGTGGAAATGCCAGCTGCTGCAAAGCTGTTTCCTGTAATTGTCTAATTACCAAGTAATGTTAGCAAAGAAAATATATGTATTTGCAGTTTGTTTTTCCCCCTCTGGTTTCAGGTGTTCCATCTTCCCTCTCACTGTGAACCTCCCACTGAGATGGATTCACTGCTGCCTGGACACCAGTCCTCTTAAGGTCATTAAAAAGTCATTACCATCCTGTGTGCAAAGGCTGTAGCTCTGAAAGCAGTTTTCTGAAAACAGAGTAAGAAAAATTGCTCTCCTTGCAAAAACGCTATTGCTCATACATGAAGGTGACACCACGTGACATCCCTGAGCTTGCACTCTTGCCCATTTCTTGGTGGGAGACTCTGGTCCTCCCAGATCCCCAGCTCCTTTGATAAGCCTGTGGTGGGATGCAACCTGCAGGCCAGGAGGTCTGGAAGGTACTGGGGTTCCACAGGCTGGGCTGCTACTTCTAACCTAAGTGTCCCACCTCTGTCCCTAAAAGAAGCTATAGCTCTCACTAAGACTGTTCTACCACCACCTGTCAGACTGGGAAAGGAAATAGAAACAGTGCAAGTTACAGTAGCCAGTAACAACTATTACTAGGTTTAAGTCACCGTTTCACCAAAAGGATTATGGGAGAGAGGCTGGAACAGAGTAGGATGAAGGAAGGTTTTGTTCTTAGCTTTCTAGACCTATGCCTGTTTGTCTTCTAGTGATTCAGGATCTAAGGAAGACTTTATATTTGGGAGCTCTCAATTCTCAACAGGTGTGGGCAGGCCCAGCAATGTACCCTGTGGCCCCTGCCCCTCTGTGCCCTGCACAGTGGCTCAGGACAGGAAGGGAAAGGCTGGCCCTCAGCGTCCCTCTTAAAGCTTCAGAGCCAGCCTGACTCTCAGATCCTGCCTCCCACCTTCTCCTCCCGCCCCTTCCCTCTACATTTTTGCCCTACCCCAGGCTCTGGGCTCAGGGATCTGGACAGGGCACAGCCTGAGTAGGAGGGAGCATTTGTGGAGTAATAAGATCAGAAGGTCTCAATTTAATACTGAGCCTCCATTACGTTGCATTAATATCTAATCACATTAGAGTTCATTTTCACTAACACAGCCTGAGAGTGGAATATATGATTTCATTTGCAGCAGCAGTAGATACCAATCCTAAGACCAAAGTATCTGTAGGAAGGAAGCTGGCTAGGAGGAGGTAATGAGCACCTCACTCTCCCCAGTCACCAGGTTCTATTTCCCCTGAATGTCCGCAAAATAACTTTAAATCCCGCTCAACAGGGAAACGACAATGTGACTTTGGAGTAGGCATTGCCATGACCAAGCTACATTTACAATCACTGTGTGGCCTCCAAGTGCACCACCTTCACTGACCTTCACGGGGCCAGAAAACTTCCCCACAGCTTAGTCCATGAGAAAGTGCAACACCAGCTGTTAGTGAGCTTTACTGACAGCTGTCAAGCACCCAGAGTCTCTTCGTGAGCACGCACAATTTCCAGGAAAGATAACTGAGCCTCAGTCACGGCAGACCTCTCAGCTCAGTGCCAGGACTGCGTCCTTGGAGGAAGGCATTGAACAGGACAAACGGAGTAAAAAATAAATGTGCACTTTGAGAGGCCCCAGTGACACCAATGTACATACACAATCAAAGAGGGATGTCCGCAGGATGAACACCAAACACCAGTCAAGATTATAGCTTTGGGGCTGGAGCAGGGACTCAGCAGTAGAGCGCTTGCCTGGCATGCGCATAGACCCAGGTTCAAACCCCAGCACCATGTACACAGCTATGTGCTGGAAAAACAAAAAACAGATTAAAATCTAAGTAAAGGTGACTCTCTTTCTGTCATTCTCCCTCTTTCTTAAAAAAAAAAAAATTTTTAGCTTTGATGGAAGAATTTCAAGAATCATTTACTATACTTTCCTACTTCTCCATACTGTTTGAATTTGGTAGAATATTTATGTAGACACTAAAAAAACCCATATCTATCTTGACTACTGCCCAAGGATTCAACACAGATCACATGATATGAAGCTGGTGAAAATGCCACTAATGTGCTTTTATTTCCAGTTGAGAGGAAAGGTTTTATAGATGGGGGTACACAGGTCGAGGGCTCGGGCCCTGGAGATGGCCTGCCTGAGTCTGAATCTCACTTTAAAAAAAGCAAGCTGCTTAACCTCTCTGGTCCTCTATCTGTAGAATGGGGATAATGAAAACAACTATTTGAAATGTTTTTTATGAAGGTTAAATACTTTAGCAAATGTAAAACACCCAAAAAAGAGCCAGAATATACCACGTGCTTAAAAAAAAGAATGAACCCAAACCGGATATATTGCTTCCCTGGGCTACATCTAGGAGCCAACAAGTTGAACAGAGAGTCAATAACCCCAGGCCACTGCTTTCAGCACCCATTTCTTTGAGGCAGACAGCAGGTGGGGTTTGGAAGAATTAAACAAGTATTTGTTGAATATATTCTTAAGCTTGGCACCTGCTGGGTGTAATGGGGGATCCGTGCATGATGTAGTGCCTGCCCTTAAGAAATTTATTGTCTCACCAGGGAGATTAACTATCCTTCCACAAACTAATTAGAGAACCATGCAAACAGCACAGTGGACCCAACCTACCAACTGGGTAGTGTTCCAAAACTTCCCTTGTAATTGGCTATGCGATGCCTGAAAGCAATTTTTCCAAAGAAATAGAGCTGTAAATTTTGATGGGGTTCCCAGGCCCACCCACAAAACTCAATTAAATTCATAATAAGGCAGAAATATTATATATATGAAGTTTTAAAAAGGAAAATAAAATTATGTTGTTGCCATAGCAGTAATCAAGCACACCAGAAAAACAAGGGATTTAAAACAATCTTTGTAAAGCTACTGCTTGAAGAATGAGGATGAAACACTGTCATGGTGCAGGACCAGGGGAATGGGGATGTGGTGGGAACACAGCAGGTGGCTGTTGAAAGGAGAGAGGGAAAGGGGCCCAGGGAGTCATCCCATCCCAGAGCCAGGTTGAGAATCATACTGCGAAAATCATACTGTGAAAAACAAGCTGTGGGCAGCTAGGCAGCCAACCTGAGCCCAGTTCAGAGGCGAGGAATCGGAGCTGGAGAGAAGACAAGTGACCTGTGTGATGTCCCACAGTTGCCAGGTATATGGTCAAGAGAGAAGCAAGATTTAAAATCTGTTGATCCATGCTCTTTCCGCCAAAGGGCACAGTGAGGAACTTTCAAATAATTTTGAGGATGGGGCACTAAATACTCATGGTCCTCTGAGTTTTATTTTACTGGGTCTTAAAATATTAGTGACACCTCACTCCTGGACTGGGGACGACAGTGGCCAGAACCATGGGGATCACACATGAGTGGATCACAAGGCAAGTGACTGTCCCTGGAGTCTAATTTCCTATGTGGAATGGAGGAAATCATAGTCTGTGGGGTTATGTGGATTCCAGAAAAAACAAGGAACAAGGCTTGTGGGGAAAGTACCTGCTACCTGCTGGCAATTACTAGGATGCCCCCTCCCCTCTGTGTGGTGCTGGGAATGGAATCCAGGGCCTCACACATGCTAGGCAAGCACTCTGCCACCAAGCCACCAGTATGTCCCCTCCTTGGTGACCTGCTCAGCAGGCGCTCCCTCCACAGAGAGATCAAGGGGAGATGGGTCCAAACACAGAGGCTGCACTAAGAAGCAGGGTCCAGGCCCCTGAGCATGTGGGGGACTGTCCGCTTGAAGATGCACACTAGCTATGAAAGTGTACATGATTGTCAAATATTCTTAAATATTCTGGAAGTATATGTGCTAAATTTGTGACAGTGCCAGTCTCCAAGGAGAAGGAAAGGAAAGGAACAAAGGGGACTTCCACGTTAATGAGAATTCTTCAGTTCTTTGATTAAAATAAAAGACTTGAGGGGTATGTGAAAAATAATAACGATGGCCAATTCTGGGGGATGAGGACACAACTGAATGTTATATCCCTTTTTATTCCTTATGTATTTTAAACAGATCTTGAAATAAAGAGGGAGATGAGAAGCAAGGGATCAGAACACTTTCTGCGTTTCCTTGTGAAGGAACTTGCAGAGGTAGAATTAACTCCGCTGGAAACATAAAACTTGGGGAAAGTGGAGCTGCCCCCTGATGGGGCTGTGGCTGGGCACAGCTGCACCTTTGTCTGAAGGAGGACAGGGGAGCCACCTGGTCGGAGGACCTGCACTGGCCACCTGTGAGGGCAGGGTGCACCCCAGCGGCCCTGACGCCGACCACACAGGCCCAGAGCTCGCTGAGCATGGCTCTCTGGGCCCTGTCCTGCTTTCTCATGTGGGACCTATGCCAACAGATCTGGAAAATGAGTGATGCTGCTGTAAGAAGATGCCCATGCCAGACCCTCCTGCAGCACACCTGACGAGCCCTGGGAGACGCAGACAAGAAGAGCTCAGGCACAGCTAGATTGGCGGCCGAAGGTGGCAAAGTAAACCGAAGGCTTCCTATTCGCCCCCTCCACTGAAATGCAAGTAAAGGTCTTTAACACACGCCTCACATCAAATATCCTGTTCTGCACGCACACGCACGCGCGCGCGCGCACACACACGCACACACAGTGTGGGAGCAATCAAAGGAGGATGAGGAAATATAACCATCTCTGACATCTCAGGGAGCAGGCTTTGCGTAGGAAGTGAGTCAACTCACACTGCAGATCCTGGGAAAGGTCCCTGAGTCCCCAGTTGGCTACACAGCTGGGGTGAGCAGGGGCAGAACCAGGAGGACTGGCTGAAGGCAGGTAAAAGAGCAGATGCACCCCTCAAGTCCCCCCTCCTTCCTGCACACTGGGGGTGACCCCCCTGCCTTGGCAACAGACATACTGCACTCTGGAGGCCTTGAAGAGAGAAAGGCTGGGGGCTGGAGCGGTGGCTCCGCGGTTTCGGTGCTTGCCTGGCAAGCACGAGGACCCTGGTTCAAACCCCAGCACCACGTGCACAACTAAGTGTTGGAGCAACTAAGGCCACGTGAAAAACTAAATAAAGTTGTTTCTCTCTTTAAAAAAAAAAAAAAAGAGAGAGAGAGAGAAAGGCTGGACCTCGGGGCCCAGGCAGAGCAGATGTGGCATCCTGCAGCAGCTGTGCAGACAGCTACATGGAAATGAATCTCACAGCTGGGGAGACTCCTCGGCCTTCCTGCCTCTCCCTTCAGGCCCCAGGATCCCACATTTAGACCCAAGCAGGAGCCTGGAGGAAACACCTAAAGATGCTGGCCCACGCTCCTGTTCTCAGTCCCTCCACAAATATGGACCCAATGCTTACAGGGAACATGCTGTGGGGACAGAGCAGAGGGCAAAGCCCCTGCCTTCCAGGAGCTAGCGCTGTGGCAGGAGGGAAGCAGGCTGCTCTGGGAGGAGTTGCTGTGGGGGAAAAGGGCAGTGCGAGTAACCCCAGGGACATGTGGCTTTGTGTGACAGGCTTGAGGACTCTCTGGAAAGCAGTGACTTAAGACCTGGTATGAATGGAGGAGACAGAAATAAGAACACTTTTTTATTTTTTATACATTCCTTTTGTGTATTGCTTTATTCTTCCTCTTCTTTTTTTTTCAGAAAGAGAGAGAGGGAGAGAGAGAGGGAGAAACAGTGGTCCTGCAAGAAGGGTTGAAAGCAGCAGTGTGCTGATCTGAGTGACAGTGTCTCCCAGTGACCCCTGTCCATATCTGATAACCCTCCACAAAGCTTGCAGCCAGCTTTCTCTGGGTCTAAGGTTTAAAGGCAAACAGCCCACCAACGATCATCAGAGAACGTCTCTAACATTAAAGACTGAAAGTAAACAGAAGAAAATAACTCAGAGGATACGGATACAATTTTTTTAGGAAAAAAATCTATGTTATCCTCTGAAAGATAAAAGAAAGCATCATCATACCTTTGAAATAAGAATAAAACAACAGGGGCTGGAGCAGTGGCTCAGCAGTTGGAGTGCTTGCCTGGCATGCGTGAGGACCCAGGTTCAAACCCCAGCACCACATACACAACTAAGAGTTGGAGAAACAAAGGCCAGATGAAAAAATAAAATAAAATTGAATCTCTCTTTCTCCTTCTCTCACTTTCTCCCCCTCTCTCTTAAAAAAAAATACACAAAAGGAACATATAGAAAATAAGAAAGTGTTCCTATAAATTAAAACTACCAGCTGAAATAAACAATTCAACAAAAGTGTTAGAAAGCTAAGTGGAAGCTGGATGTGGCGGTGCACATCTGTAACCCCAGCTACCGAGGAGGCCCAGTTGGAGGATCCCAAATTCAAGGCTAATCTGGGCAATTTAGCGAGACCCCATCACAAAATAAAAAGGGCTGGGGATGCAGGTCAGTGGCAGAGTGCCCCTGGGTTCAATTTCCAGTATACACACACACACACACACACACACACACACACACACACAGTGTGGAAGAACTTTCCCAAGATGTCAAACAAACAGAGAACAGAAGAGAAAAATGAGATGATCAAACCAGGAGATCCACTATCCACTATTATAATTAGTAGATGCTCCAATAAGACAGAAAATTGAGCTGGGAAACTGTCAAAGGCACGTGGAAGTTTCCCAGATGCAAAGGACCTGTTTCCAAGTGAGAGTGTCAAGCAGCTGTCAGGATGAGGGAGAGACGACCCACAGTGAAGCGTGCTATGGTGCTGAGATCCCTCAGAAGATCTTGCGTGTTGCTGGTGGGAGAAAACAGATGAACACAGACACCAGAGAATCAGATTCACAATGAGGTTCTCCAAAAGCAACACTGGGAGTTAGATGATAACAGAACCCTTCCTTCCACATGCTGAGGGAAAAATTAGCTCCTGGCCAGAGAGTTATTTCCAGCCAAACTACTAGTTGAGTGTGGCACAGAAGAGACTTTCATTCAGGCATAAATCTCTAAAAATTTACCTCCAAAGCATTCATAAGAAACTACCAGAAAAAGTGCCCTACCAAAACAAAGGACTACACTAAGACAAGAGCTCCAGGGACAAGAAACTGATTTACTACCTGCATCAGGCCAAACTGGGAGGAACTGTGTTCCTCTAACAAAACACAGGTAGAAGAACCAGTGATAGGTACCTAGGAAATCAACAAATAATAGGGATGCAGAAAACTAAGTTAAATGCTTACCTCTAGGAAAAAAAGGATAGAAAGAAAGAGAGGTGACCACGGTGTACCATGCGGCGTGGCTCTGAACAAGAGTTATGCTGCCACTAATGCCAATGCTGACTTGATATAAAGAAAGCTGTGCTCTAACTAAGCAGGCAGAAGCGGAGAGGAAGAGCTGGTCCATACTTGCCAGGAATCTTTCAGAGCAGCAAGACAATCGATGGCTTTGGAAATGAAATTAAGACATAGCAGAGTAGGTGTACAGTTTAGAAACATGAAAATAAAGATCAAAAGGTCTATAAAAGAGTACATGTATGCCCGATGATCTTCAAGTATGATCACTTGTTATGCTGGACAAGATGGAGGACACGGAGAAAGTGTGAACTGAAACGCTCCTCACTAACAAAAAGCGAAATGCAGAGTCCCTAAGAGCCAGCTCCCTGCCTGGCCTCGGTGTTTGCCAGCCCCCAGCGTGTGCCTCATCAGCAGGAACGGGGACCATACTGCAACACTGTTTGAACAGCAGAACAGAAACACCCTAAGTGCTTGTCAGTGGGGACTGGTTAAGTAAAAGATGGCACATCCTTGCTGTCCCTGTCAAGAAAGACTATGCAGCTGGTGGGGAAGTCAGAGGGAAATGAAGGGACCATCAAAGTATAGAAAAAGCTGTATTTAAAAAACAACAAGGGGTGGGGCTAGAGGGGTGGTTCACCGGTTGAAGCGCTTGCCTGGCATGTGTGAGGACCCAGGTTTGAATGCCAGCACCACATATACAACTAAGTGTCAGAGAGAAGAAAAGAAAGAAAGAAAGAAAGAAAGAGAGAGAGAAAGAAAGGAAGAAAGAAAGATAAAATCGATTTTCTCTTTAAAAAAAAAAAGACCACATACATTTATTTTAGATTATTTCTGGAAGAAGATGGGTAAGAAGGAAACATTTCACTATTTATGGTTTGTAATTTTGAACCCATATTAAATGTATTCTTCTGAATATATCATCTTTCCAAACGGAATATTTTTTAAAACAAGAAAGCAACTGCTTCTGAAGGAGTGGGGCTTGGGATAGAGAAGGGTGAGGTAGGGGGCTAATGCTCTTTCTTATAAATCTTGTGGTTCTAGCTGACCACAAATTATGTACATGTATAAACTTGATAAAATTTAAATTTTTTTTTAAAAAGAGAGTGGGAGAGAGTGAGAGAGAATTAGTTTTATTTATTTTTCCATCTGGCCTTCTTTTCTCCAACCCTTAGTTGTGTATGTGGTGCTGAGGTTTGAACCCAGGTCCTCAAAACCATGCCAGGCAAGCTCTCCAAACTCTGAGCCACCACTCCAGCCCAAATTAAAAAAAAAATAATTTGTTTTTAAAGAGAGATGGACAGTGAGAGAGTGAGAGAGAGAGAGAGAGAGAGACAATTTTTATTTCGTTTTTCATGTGTCTTTTTGTTGCTCTGAGACTTCGATGGGTACATGGTGCTGGGGTTTGAACTCGTGTACCTGCACGTGCCAGGCAAGTACCATGATCACTGAGCCACCGCTCCAGCCCACCAAATTCAAAATTTTAAAGTTAAAAAAAAAAGAAGAAGAAGAAGAAGAGAGTAAGTGGAGCCAAGACAGGGAGCGTGGCCTGAGGTGGTGAGGAACGGAAAGGGTCTGTGGGAACAGATTGACCTACAGCCTCGGGGAGCGGGACTGGAATGCAAACACAAACCTTTGGAAGACATTCTCAAAGAGGGAGGAAATAACAATGGCTGTCCCTTGTCAACTGAGCTTCCTGCAGCGGTGCCCTCTCTAGTTGGTGGCACTGAGACGTGACGGGTGTCAAAGGCCGTGAGTGAGCATCGGGACTCTCCGGAAGATGCCGCTGACAGTTCTTTATGAGTGCACCCCTTGCACTGACCCCGCCAGCCCTCCACATGCGCTGTTCTTATTGTCTGGCTCATTGTTGTGATGGGCCAAGGACCACATTCATCTCTTTAATCATATCTGAAGGTGATCTATGGACCGGGGATGCGAGAGAGCGAGCACTTTCCACAACACCGGATGAGGAGGGAATTACTGCATTTTAACAACCCTTACGCCAGGCCTGTGTGTCTTTGCCCACTGGCTCCCACAGGCAAAGCTACAGAGGGTGTCCTACGCAGCCCACATTCTGTATGCCCCTTCCAGACAGCACCCAGACCCAGATGTCTGATGCAGGTCTAAAGAGATGCCTTGCGTACAGGCCTCTGTGGCCAGGAGTCAGTTCTTTTGTATGATGCTTAATTGGATTTTTTTTAAGAGAGAGGGACAGTGAAAGAGAGAGAGAGAGAATGAGAATCAATTTTTTATTTAGTTTTTCATGTGGCTTTTCTTGCTCCAAGACTTTGCTGTGGTGCTGGGGTTCGAACTCAGGTCCTCACGCATGCAAAGCGCGCACTGTCATCACTAAGCCACTGCTCCAGCCCCTGCTTATTTGGATTTTATAGCATCTCACTGCCCAGACTTACTGGGAATTCTGGGCTACTCCATTTTGTCCATTCAACAACTATTTATTCAGAACCTCTACATGCCAGGCCTAGGAAAAACAGGGGCCATGTCTGTCTAATCTGACTGTTGACCTAAGGCAGCAGGAAAACTGTTGAGTCGCAGGTGTTAGGCTCACTGAGATCAAAAGTTGCCTGTGGGGGTCCACAGAGGCGTTTTGCTAGTTTACTTAGTATTTTTTAACGTTAAATTTTAATTAAAAAATGGGCAATTTCGTATCTACCAAAATACAGATTTTTCAGTTTCTCTAAAAAACCAGAAGATCTGGCAGAAGCTGGGGAAACAACAGACTTTACTCTGTCTTTTGGTGGCATTTCTCACTCCTAGAGGTGGCTCTGGCTGCTTCAATCATTCATGTTGCCTGCCTGTCCCAAGGAGGTGATCAGGTTTCCACCTCAGCTCCATACAGAGCTCAGGCAGTATTAAAATGGAATGGTTTGAGCTGGGCATGGTGGTACACGCCTGTAATTCTGAGCAGCTAATTTCAAGTTCAAGGCTAGCCTCAGCAGTTTAGCAAGACCCTATCTTGAAATAAAAAAAAAAATAATAAAAGGGCTGAAGATGATGTTTAGTGAGCGGTAAAGCATCCCTGGGTTCAATCCCCAGTATTGTACAAAATGGCTTGAAATTTAACTCTTGTACAGGAATTTTATCAACTTCAAAATTCTTTGGGGATCTAGCACTAGAAAAAAAATTATGGTTCAGTATTTTTTTTATTAACAAACAAATATCCAAATATAGATCTACGTGTAGGTCTACGCAGATCTCTTTGTGCTGTTCTGCTCTTGGCCTTGAGACGGGCACAGTGAGGTTGGTGGAAGCAACTCAGAACACCTGAAGCAACTCAGTCCCTGCGCCTGCCTTCCCCTGGGCTGGGTGTAGAAGTGTGGTTCTTGACAGTGGACAGTTCTCCACCCTGGCTGCACATCAGAAGCACATGTGGATCCTGTCAACAGGGAGTGGGTCCTCCTCAGGCGAGTCAACGTGCAGCCGGGGGGCTCCAGGCTGGCCGGGGATGGAATGGTGGGCAGAAGCGAGAAGCGTGCTGGAATGGACAAGTGGCATCTCTTGTCCCAGTCAGGTCTACCTCAGCCTTCACTCCTGACCTCCCTCCTGGGACTCCTGGGTGTAGGCAGGCATTTGATACCTTCTCCAGGGGAGACTACAGCTTTTCTCTCTGGCAGATGCATTTTCATTTACTGCCCCCAAATAAGCTGGTCTTAGGTTTTACCTTCTCTGCTCAGAGCACAATTTTCCCTTTTAGAGGAGTGTCTTCTCAAAGAGAAGGTCAGGACCCTCCCACCAGCTCTTCATATGAGCTGAGCTGAGAGCTTCTCACCCCTGTGACAGCTACAGAAAGGTGAGTGTCCCAGGGACATACATGGAGGATTGCGGGGGCTGTTTTCATCTCACTCAGCCCCCACCCCCAAGCTCCCGCTCCCACTCTACCATACAGCAGTGCTGATTCCCCTAAGGGGATGCGGTAATTGATGATTAGCATTCCAAAGCTTGGCTTACATCCTGCTAGCCCGTCATATTTAATTACATTTTAACTATATTCGTCTTCGATAATAGCACGAACATAATTTAGATAATTATCTCTCTCTCTCTCTCTTATTCTCTGACTCTGTCTGTCTCACTTAGAGCTCCTTGCAACAAAAATCACTTTCTCGGCTCAAACACATAAACAGACTCCAGGGCCAAGTGCTTTCCTCTCTCCTGCAGCCACAGCTGTGCTTAGATATGCACTGGTTTGGAATATCATGCAGGAGGGAAAGCAATTCCAGTTTCTGCCTGTCTTTGGATTAATGTCTGCACACAACTGGTGATGGGAGACAGAGAGAGGCAAACAGAGAGATCGAGGGGGAGGACGGAGTGAGAGGAGACTTGGGGGGGGACGTGTGTACACAGCTCTGAGCAAGAGCCTTTGTGTGGCACAGAAACAGGGCGGCTGAGTCAATCAAATTAGTGTCTACAAAGTACCCTCTTGGTCTGGCATTTCTTTCTTGTAAGGTTTAAAGGTTTCCCACACAAATTTAAACTGTTGAAACAGTTTTAAATGTCTGGTAAGTCTTTTGAGGAGAAGTGCTCTTCTTAATAAAGTTTCTGTCACACTTGTATCTTATAATTAATGACCTTTACCCTTGCTATTATCTGCATTCTCCAGTAGACCAGTCAAGTAAGAGTGAGCAACCAGGGACTCTTAAAGGGACAGCATGTCTTGAACACAGTGCTGCACATGGCCCAGAGTCCCTTCCACACAACAAGGGGGTCCCAGGACGTCTGAGTTCCCTTACCTCAGAGCTCCCCCTCCTTTCCCATTCAGGGCAAAAGCTGCTACAGGGGCCTTGGCTCCTTAGTTTTTCTGGTAAAGCTGGTCATCACAGCGATTCTTTTCTTTTGGCGGTGCGTGCGTGTGCACGTGCCTGTGCTGGAGACTGAACTCAGGGGTGCTTTACCACTGACCTTTTTATTTTTTGAGACAAGAGTCTCAGTTGCTGAGGCTGGCCTTAAACTTACAATCCTTCTGCCTCCTGAGTCCTGGGATTATAGGCATGTGCCACCATGTTTGGCATTATAGCCAAACTCTTCAGCTACAAAGATGTTATGTTGCCAAGTTCAGACCTCAAAGATTTTGAGCAAATAAGGGCATAAGAAATGAGTTCAGAAATAGCTACTATTCAACCAATTCTTGCTCAGACTGTAGGGATCTAGATGAACCTGAAAGAACCTCAATGAACTAACTCACAAGATACAGGACGGTGATGGGAAGTTGGAGAGCCCTCACTCCCAAATTCTCTAGGCTCTGTCCATGTCCTTGAAGCTCCTGAAGGTTCCAAAAAGCATGGATTTTGTATAAAACATTCACTTTGGGTCAACAGCGTCTGATACTGAAGAATTATCTGTTAGCTAAAGACTAGTCATCTTTTTTCAGACTAAACTAATTACTCATAAGGTTCTAGGCCCTCAGAGGCAGATAATCCTTTTTTCTGCCTCTAAAGAATAAACTTGTATGGTTGTTCAAAAAATAAATTTCTCAATTAAAAAAAAAAGAATAAACATCACTGGTGAGGACAGGCAGGAAGAGGATGAGCAGTGGTGTTTGTGTAATAAACAGATAAAGGGACTCTTGTTTCCACTTTTTTGGAAGGCCAAATTTCTAGCTGTCCCTGGAAATAAATACTCAGAAGAAGAAACTTCAGATACCAAGCAGTATGTAGACCAACATCTTGCCACCACCGTGTTAGGCCTGGCTGATAGACAGAAGGGAAATCAGCAACTTGCAGATTCTGGCAGCTGACTTACCGGAACCTCAAGGCCCACTGAGAAATCAGAAACCACTTGAGGCAGTGGCCTGGAAAGGCTGTAGAGTCCTGTCCATGGGTTGGTCCTCCCTAGACCTGGAAGAGAGCGGGAGAGCCTGGACAGAACTCTTTAAGAGTAGGGGCTCTCACGGCCTAGGTTCCAGTCTAGCCACACTCCTTCCTCAGCCATGACAGCTGGACAGGGAGATCTGGGCACTCCTCTGCATATTCTGATCCATGACAGATGGGGCTATTTTAAGCCAGATCATATAGGCCGGAGTGGACCGGAGAAAGGATGAGGTAGGACTGTGGGACACGGCCCTGCACAGGTTCTAAATACCTTGATTTGCTCCTTGCGGTCAACAGGGATATTCCCGTGCTTGACCTTTCAGTGCCTAGCTTACAAGCTTGAGAATTTTGCTGAAATTTGCTTGAAACAGAATATCAGGGTCTAGGTTGCTACTGACTGGCAATGGCAGAGCCAGTGGCTTGGCCACATTTCTGCCAGCAGGCATCTCTGGAGGCTAGTGAGGGAAGAGAGCAAATTCAGACTGCTCTCCCCAGGGGAATTTCTATCCCCAGCAAATAATGTTCAACAAGGTTATTGATTTAATGATGTAAGTGGCTCCTTTTAGCCTGTGACGTTGCAGGCTGACTTTGAAGAGGCTGCTATCCTCCCGGGCTCCCCCCACCCACCCCCATGTCGCACACAGTCTCTCCCCAGAGCACACTCCCTTGCAAGACACACACTGGAAATGTGAGGATCAGGCATGGGCAGCGGCCAATTTTCAAATGTTAAGAATTTGGCAATTTCATTTCCTAGTGCTTTCTATACCACAGTGATTTACAACACAATGAGAAGGACTAAATGCTTGCTGAATTTCAGGTTTATATATATTTTAAAAAGGCTATTTTACAGAATTCAGGCCAAAAGCCCACACAACAAAACCCAGCCCTGAACTCTTGAAACACCACAGCACACACAACTAAGCAAGCAAGTGGCCTTCCAGAAGGATCACTAGACACTCAGAATCAAACCACATCAATTTCATACCTAAAAATTACACTAAGCCTCCACGGGTATTACAGATTTGATGGCATGCCAAAGTCACACAGCACCTAACACTGGAGAGATAGTAAAAAAAATTTAAAAACAGACTTCCCCTCTCAGTCATTAGGAACATGATACTTGCAGCTGAACAGATAAGAAATTGCGGGCAATGGGGAGAGCTTAAAAAAATCTCCAGAGTTTGAAAAATGTTTCAGAATGATGAAAATCATTGCTTTAAGCGCAGAGCCGCCCACGACTAGCCTGGGGCCGTTTAGCGCACTGGAATCTTGACTACGAGTGCTGCAATAAAAAGGTGACAAGGCTTCCAGGCAGGCCTATAAGGGCCCCTTCAGAATTTGCATTAAGTGCCACATCCAACACAATTAAAGCACTGCATCCTACAGAACACTCAAGATAGTAGTCTGCAAGCAGAGAGGAGGCCATCCTCAGCCTGAGACCATCTTCTGGGACAGCTGTCAATAAAAAAGTTGAATATTAAAAAAACAAAAAAAAGTTGAATTTTAAGAAATTCTCTCTCTTTATCACCTTCTTGAAAAAAGGGGGAAAACAAAACAAAACAAAAAAATGCCCAACCAATCCTCAACTCGGTGCCAGTGACTTTCTGGTCCAATCTTTGCTGGCCTAGACAGCCCTCAGATTGAAGAGAGCTGAGCATTCTCTGGAGAGCCCCTGGCTCTCCAGGGTCTGGCTCTGGGTCTCTGGCACTGTGCAGTGGCCTAGGCTCAGCAGAGGAGGGGTGTCCCCTGCAGCAAGCAGCTTCTGCACTTCTCCATCCCCTGCTGACAAATTGCTGGTATCCAGCGAGGGGACAGACCAGCTGGACTCTGAGACAGGACAGGATGACAGGTCATATTTTAAATACATACATTAAACAGTTAAAATAATTTATGATACAAAATCAAATGCCAAGACAGGTAGGGGGATTTAGCTGGGTACTGAGAAAGACTGGAGGTATGGCAGGCCAGGGGGAATTGTCAGATCATTTTAATTGGCCGTCAGAGTTAAAAAAAAAAAGAAGAAGAGAAGGAAGAAGAAGGAAGAAGGAGGAAGGAGGAAGGAGAGGAAGGAGAGGAAGGAGGAGAAGAAGGAGAAGGAGGAGAAGAAGAAGAAGAGGAAGAAGAAGAGGAAGAAGGAGAAGGAGAAGGAGGAGGAGGAGGAGAGGAGGAAGAGGAGGAAGAGGAAGAGGAGGAAGAGGAAGAGGAGGAAGAAGAAGAAGAAGAAAGAAAGGCCTTGCTTTTTATGGGAACCCTGATTCCCCAGGCTGGCAACCTTGGAGTTTCCCTCCCCATATTTTTGCAAACCTAGATTCCACGTGTGTTCACACACACCTGTGTGCAAACATACATGCCCAAGATTTGATGTACTATATTTCTTTACACCTGCTTTGAATTTTGTTGATGCCCCCAAAGCTAAGACATCAGAAAATGACTTCTGTACTACTTCATAGTAAACAAGCAGCCATCAGGCACCCAGGAAATATGGCTTCTGTTCAGGCTGTGTTTCAATCTACCCCTGGTTATTCACCATGCTAGTCTCTTGCCCTGAGGGCTGGCAGAGTTGAAGGCAGATTCCAAGAAGTCAAATTGCGCTCAACAAGGTTAAAAGTTATCCTTGGCACATGGAAATCTCCTGTAATAAAATACTGCAAGGCTGCTGCTGAAGTTAAATCAGCTTATTTTTCTATATTATTTCTTGGGGAGAAGAGCTGCTAGGTGAAGGGGACAGGTGAGAAAACTGACCAGTAACTCTTTTTGATTCTATTGTCAGGCTTTAAAATCAGATAGATCAGCTATTAATCTCAGAAAGCCGGCAGTGAATATGTGCAATAAATTTGTCATCATTTTATGAATGAGCTCTCGGTCATGAGGGCTTACTGTCTGGCAATTCACCTTTTCTATGATATTTTCTATCACTTATATTTTGGAGCAGCTTAGGAAGAATATTATTTGTGTTCCTGGAGATCAGAACATAAAAAGCCCTCGGAGTGATGGAGATGTACAGGCAGGCTTCCGTGTCTGCCTCGGGGCTCACTAAGCAAACAGTGTGCCAATGCTCCAGGGAACAGCACCAGGGGACAGCAATCACTCTCGCAGGCCAGAAGAGCACTCATCCCCTCAAAAGCTGCTAACGAAGGGCCTATTAGTGCTAGATGACGTCACACATGCCCATTGGCTTTCTGTCAAACACTGTCAAATAGAGCTGTTGGCAATCACAGCTGGCTAGTTATTCAGTCAATATTTTTGAAAAGTTCAACCAAGTGTGTGAAAGCACAGAGTAGATTTTCCTAAAGTTGCTTGGTGATTTACCCATCTGCCCCTTGGTGACGGTTCTGTGCCACTGGGATTACACAGGCGCCCTGCTGGGCGGTCCTGAGCCTGTGGGGGTGTGAGATGCCTCGGGAGGATGGAATTTCAGCTGCCCTATCCTTCAGCTGTTTTTTTGGTCCATCAAGTCAGCAGAACTCTAGATCTGAAATTCGACACCAAGGAGGCTTTAAACTAAAGATTAACTAAGAGCGAAACAAAAGTCTGGGGGAAAAACCCCAACCAACGAACCAACAAATGGACCCTCGACACTAATAATTCCATTCCATCTTTGCCTGAATACTGTTCTGGTGACAAGGCCCTCAATTTCATTTTAAGGGGGGAGGATATTTGTATCATTACCTTTCTTTCCCCGTGAAGAGCCACTGCCCTATTCCATAACTAAAGGTTCCTGGAGATAAGAACACAAACAGCCCTCTGAGGGAGGGAGAAGGCAGGCAGGCTTCGAGTATGCCTCTGGGCTCACTAAGCAAAAGGGTTAGCCAACGCGAGTGCCATTTCTCCTGGTGTGACATTATGAAAGACACCACACTAGATTAAGAATGCAAGCCTGCCACTGTACAGTGGTGACTCGGAGCATATCCCTGGGCCTCTATTCCCACTGAGCCAGGGCTGTGCCTTTGGGATATTCATTGTTTCTATGACTTTCACTTCTTTTTTTTTTTTTTTTTTAAAGACAGAGGAACAGTGAGAGAGACAGAGAAAGGGAGAAACAACTTTATTTCGTTTATTCACATGGCTTTAGTTGCTCTGACACTTAGTTGTGTACGTGGTGCTGGGGTTTGAACCCGGGTCCTCATGCTTGCCAGGCAAGCGCTGAAACCGCTGAGCCACCGCTCCAGCCCTGACTTTCACTTCTTATCTTTAATATTATAACCTTTGTAGGAAAGACCAAGACCTGGGGTCACATGTCCTAGTTAGCAGATAGGTTTGGGGAACAGTAGACTTCCAGGTTCCACGGAGAGCTCCTGACAGTCCCTGGCTAGAACCACAGTGGCTGAATGAGTCTTGTTAGGCGCACTCTGTGCGTTCTACATTGTAAGTATTTAGGAAACACAGGTTCCTTCTGAAGACCTCAGATGTTGGAACTCCCATCTGGGTCCCTGGAGAGGTAGGTTTTCTGCATCTTTCCTAGCAGATTTATGTCCTAAACTCTAGTGTTTCCCCTAGTACAGAAGTGCTTAGCAGCTGTGACAGCGTCTGAAGAGCTTGCGTGGCAGGGGAATCCTCAGTGGTCTTGTAACTGCACCACAGAACAGCGAACGGTGCTGCAGCAGTTTCTGACACCTTCCTGGTAGGTGAAGAGCACATCAGCCACTTTCCAGACAACACTGAGGGGCCTGGCACCTGAGTGCAGGGCTTCCCATATGAGTGTGTGTGGGCTGGGTACAACCATGAGTGACTCTGAGGCACATTCTGATGCTATTCCAGGGCATCTCAAACTTCAGTGATTCAGCATGGCCTGGAGGGCACGCTAAACACAAATGGCTGGCCCCTCCCTCGGAGTTTCTTTTCTTTCTTTCTTAAAGAGAGAGGGACAGTGAGAGAGACAGAGAGAGAAAAACAACTTTATTTAGTTTTTCACGTGGCCTTAGTTGCTCCAACACTTAGCTGTGTACGTGGTGCCGGGGTTTGAACTCGGGTCCTCGTGCTTGCCAGGCAAGTGCCAAAACCTCAGAGCCACCACTCCAGCTCCAGCCCCTCCCTCGGAGTTTCAATTCAGCAGGAGTGGGCTGGCTCCTAAGACTCTGACTTTCCTTTTCTTTTTTTAAGAGAGAGGTACAGTGAAAGAGACAGAAAAGAGAGAATCAATTTTATTTAGTTTTTCATGTGGCTTTCGTTGCTCCCACACTTTGTTGTGTATGTGGTGCTGGGGTTCGAACCCATTTCCTTGCATATGCCAGGCAAGTGCAGTTAACCACTGAGCCACCACTGAGCCACCACTCCAGCCCTCTTTTTCTTTTAAAATTCTTCCTAACTATATTTTAGTACCCATTATCCAAATTACTTCTGTTCTTACTCAATGTGGAAACTAAAAAAAGAAGGCTGATTTCACAGAAGGAGTGGAGGCAGTGGACACCAGAGGTTTTTAGTGGAGGGAAGATTAGCATTTCTAGCATATTCTTCCCAGGTGACGATGATGGCTGGGGGTCCCACTTTGAGAACCACTGTTCTATTCTACAACAGAACAACATGGCCATCCTACACTTTGCAGAAAGCCACAGGCTGGAAAACCATACAGGCTTCAGAATGAAGGAACCTGCAAGCCTGAGGAAGGTAATTTTAGTGGCAGTGAGGATAAGGGACCAGGATAGAGGTGGTACAGAGAGCAGGAAGGTTCCAAATGCAGCTCCCAAAAGCACTCTACAGGCACCCTGGTTGGGGCAAAAGCTTGCAGAGCGGCTACCCTGGAGCAGAAAGTCGAATCACAACATCTAGGTTTGACTTGTGTAGCTTCATAAATCTATCTGACTGGGATATATTCATGCATTTGAATGAATCTTCTGACCTCTACGGACTTTGTTGTCACACCTGGAAAACATGATTCTGCAGGTGGTTGTAAAAGTGACACAGGCAGAGGCTGTGAGGGTACACGGTAAGCTATTAATACCAATACTCTCCTGCCATCCCACCTGTGTCCTCAAAGGATATCCTGCTTTGCATGACTTCCCTTAAATATCAACCCTAACCCCCACTCCACCTGCAGTCTTTTCCCTTCCAGCAAGGAGGAATACAGGCAGGAACTCAGCAGTTAGGTGAGCCCTGTCCTGGATCCTGATCTGGCTGTGTCCTTCAGTCTTAGGATGTGGCTCTCACTCTTGGGAAATCATGACTCTGGCTGCACTAAATATTCTTTACTTAAGTCTAAGCCTACCCCAGGGTCAGCAAATGTTTTCTGTAAAGGGCCAGATAGTAAACATTTTAATAAACCCTGTAGCCACATAGATTTTTCTTGTCACCTTTTTAAAAAAACATCTTTTATAATCCTTTTAAAATATAAAAACCACTCTCAGCTTGGGGGCTGTAAAAAAATCAGGCTGTGGGCAACTCTGACTGCCTAACCCCTGCTCCATCCAACCCTTGAACTTCTCAAAAGGTCTAGGCACTGCCGTGACCTCCCCAACTCTCCCAGGCTGCAGTTTCCAAGGCTGTGTCCCTGCTACATCTTGCCAACTTTGAGGCTGTGCTACTGCCCACATCCAGAAGAGCCCCTGGCCCTGGCAGGCTTCCCCGCAAGACTTCTTATCCTGATTTTCACCCCTTTCTACTGCAGAGACCCTCCCAAATGCTCTGTCCCATCCCAGCAGGGAGGCCTGTGGTCGGGCCCAGATTCTCCTGATCTGCGTGCTTATGCTCCGACCCCAGGCCGGAGAGCACAGCATTGCCAGAAGCTCCCAAGAACAGTCACTGCAGAAAGTCAACGCCGGTTAGCTGGACTTCATTTTCTTTATTCTAAAATCCCCAATGAACAACAGAATGTGTTTTTCAGGCACAAAAATTTAGTGATGGTTTCTAGTTACACAGGGCATCTCATCTACTCTGATCTGGGAAAACTGTCCATCTGCGACTTGGACAGACCCTTCTGCAGCATTCTCGCTGTCAACACCTACCCTGACTGACTGAGCTCTCGGTACAAGGGCTAGTGAGGAGCTTCAGTCATCCAAATGCTGCCCAGTCGCTTTCTCTAGAAGCAGGACGAGGAAGAGGACAGTATTTAGCCACCACGTTATCGCTGTCTCTCCTTTAGACTAAATGCTCTTTTCTTTACTGAATCAGCCATCTGAGTCCACGTTTCAGCTTTCTAACTTGAAACTGGCAACTTTCTCGTCTCATCCATGAGTTAGGTGGCCACGCACCTCACCTGCAATCTTACTGCATAATGCCACAGCATCCAAGCTTCGTAATTTGGTCTTAAGTTGGGTGTGTGTTCCCACCATGAACTCAGAAGTCACTCAAGGATTGAGAGCAGCCAGCGTTGGCTGGTTCTGCCAGTCCAGTCACCAATAAACATTTGTTTCACTCGTCCACAACGTGATGATCTAATATACATGCACACACACAAATCCTTTCAAACACTACAGTGCTACAGTGGGACACATGTCTACCCCCGCCATCTCTCCTCAGAGGCGCTCTCCAAAGAGCTTATAAATGAGACCCTCTTTACTCAATGTATTTTTAATATGGCATATCAATAGGATTTCCCATGTAATTTGATATGGTAATATGGTGTATAAAATGCACGAGCTGATGTGGCTGTATTTAAAATATTCAGCCAACCACAGACATGAATTTGTTGAATATCACGATAATGAAATAGCAGTTCACTTCTTTGGCTGACGTGTTTTATCTCCTGGGTTGGTGAACTGGAGGTGAGGGAAGATGAGCAGGAGGCCCAGGATGTGGTTGTGACTGGCGTGTCATGGGGAACAGACCCGAATGGTGGCATGCCAATCAGGATCTGGCCGCACCTTCCCCCATGTTGTAGTTCCTAGATTCTGACCTTTGCCACCTACTGAAGAGCTGTATTCTCACAGGTCTAAACCGAGTAGCAAGATCCTTTAACTGGGAGTTTATTCTTGATTTCTTTGAATAAGCAATTTTGGGAGTGAGGAAATCTCCTTACCGCCCCAAAGTAGCTTGTACTTGAAATACGGCTTCTAAGAAAGGGGTGTGACCCTACCGTTGTTTTCACTGGGATTTGATGCTATCCTTTGTGCATGGTCTGTCTGACGATATATACTTGTGCTGGCCAACAAGGGATCTTTTACTCAATTCTTGTGAAGTTTTACAGTGTATGATTCATTTCAGAAACGAGACTTGATAATGCAGATTTATCATAACAAGAAGCCTGCTTTTAAAATGTGATTTAATGATGCCTATACTTATTCCCTGACATCTGTATAAAACTGTTAGTGTGGAAATATATTTGTCTTTTTGAAAGTAATTCCTCCCTTTTACAAGTGTCGTGCAATACAAGAGCCATACATTAAAAATGCAGCAGCAAGAGGAGCAGTGGTCTAATTATGCTGAGGCGACACTGAACCAACGTGTGTCCCTGCCTTCTTCAGACCCGGGCTACACCACCAGGTGTGGCACCATCTTTTTCTTTCCCCTTCCTTCCTCCCACACACAGGGCTGCTACTGTAACCAGAGGGTAGAGGAAAGCTCTCCAAGGTCATACAGATGCAATAATGCAGTAAATAAACAAGCCACTGATGATGATTTAGTTCTGCTTTTCTTCCTACCCTCACCTGGTTTATGAGCAGATCTTGATGATTTAACCTTTCAGCCAATTAGAACAGAAGGTTTGATTGACAGCAAATGAATAAATAACATTTTACTGCAGGAGATAGAATCATCCTTTCCGATTAATCAGTCCCTCTGCCCATATGCAGGTAACACGATATTTATCACGCCACTCTGTTACAGTCCCTTGGGGTGTCATTTCATGGCCTACCAGTAAAAACTTCACATTTACAGCAACTGCCCCTCTATTACTGTCGATAACATCTAATTGATATGTCAAACCTCCAAGGAATGCAGTAAATTGAAACACTGCCTCCCAAAAGAAAATAAACTAGCAAACAGGTAAATCAGCACCTGTCCTCCTGTAATCACCCAGCTAGCTCCCACCCACAGCCTCCTCACAGGAAGCTGCTGCCACCATCTTCCCTTCAGTCTCTGACATCCTAATGCCTGGATGAACGGACACACAGGACAAGGGCACCACTAGACTCCTGCCCACGAGTGTCACAGCAAGTCCCGAGTGCAAGCTCATGATGAGCCACTGCATCGAAAGCGTTTTGCCAGGAAAGGCCCAGCTAGACTGTGGGTGCCACAAGCATTATGTGGGTGTGCAGCTTGGAAGAGAAAAATAATAATGACCTAACAGACTTCCTCAGAAGCAGGCAATGCTGTCAGAGGTACGATTTCATTTACCTTCCAAATATCCCTACAGAGGGGGAGGAGCTAGAATACTTAGTTCAGAAGAAGAAATGGAGCCTGGAGGAGGAGGAGCCTGATCTAAGCGCTCATCACGAATCAGACACATCTGACAGTGCAACGTAACATTTGCCTTAAATAACAGCACTCTTAGCCTCTCAAATATAACACCTTTAATAAAAATGCGAAAAATCACACTGCTGAAGGGAGGAGGACTAAGGTAGCACTGATAATTCATTCAGTTTATTTACTCAACAAAAGAACCTTGATTTTTTTTTTAATTAAATGGATACAGAGTTACAAATGAGGGGGAAACATTATCAAACATTCAAGAACCAATGTATATATACTTAGTTATCCAGGGCTAATGCCATATCATGGATGCCCAGGTTGGGTTCCCCATGTTGCTGTTTCTCCCAGAAGAACCCCTGAATTAAATGGCTATCTCGTGGAGGATAGAGGTCTCCTTCTGAGATGATTCCCCCCTATTCCCACCCTCCAGTCTCCTAGGAGTTCTTCCTACACCCTCCCCCGCTGCCCCCCATCCTACGCCTCCAAGTATCCTAGGGAGTCATCTCCCTGTTGTGTTGAGAATCATACAATTTGAAGTTATTATTAGCTTAGCCGTCTAACATACTGCTTCCCCATGTATTCTAGTTTCCACAGATGAGAGAAACCATTCGGCCCTTGAGTCTCTGAGATTGGGATACTTCACTTAGCAAAACTCTTTCCATCTCCATCCATTTGATATCAAAAGCCATAATATCGTCTTCTCTAATGGCCGAGTAGTATTCCATTGTATATAAGTACCACAGTTTTTTAATCCACTCATCGAGTGAGGGGCATCTGGGTTGGTTCCATAGTATAGCTATGTAAATTGAGCTGCTATAAACATTGATGAAGCCACATCACTATAATATGCTGATTCTAACTCTTTTGGGAAAATACCCAGGAGTGGGATAGCTGGGTCGTAAGGTGGTTCCATCCTTAATTTTTTGAGGATTCTCCACACTGCTTTCTAGAGTAGCTGAACCAGTTTGCAGTCCCACCAGCAGTGTAACTGTTCCTCTTTTCCACAGCCCCTCCAGCATCTGTTGTTCGTATTCTTCATTTTTGCCATTCTAACAGGAGTGAGGTGGAATCTCATTGAAGTTTTGATTTGCATTTCCCTTATAGCTAATGATGTAGAGCATTTTCTCATATATTTGTGGGCTTTCTGGACTTCCTCTGGTGAGAAGTTTCTTTTTAGATCCATAGCCCATTTATTGATTGGATTATTTGTAATTTTGGTGTTTAGTTTCTTTAGTTCTTTATATAGTCTGGATATTAGCCCTCTGTCTGAGGTGTAGCAAGCAAAGGTTTTCTCCCATTCTGTAGGTTCTCTCTTGATAAGAACCTTGATTTTTAATGATGGACAAAATGAGATGTATTATATAATACTATGGGGGCACCATGAATGTACAGCTTCTAGTTGAAGACTACATTAACACTCATCTCTGTCTCCAGAAATAGAAACACCCACATATGTCAAATGCAAAGGAAGACAGACATGTAAAGTACTTAGGCTAAATTAACCACACATACATGTAAACAGGTGTGCAGCCAGATGAGTTCTTTCTGGTATTTCAGTATAGCACTCCTCCTACTGCTTTCCTTACTTTAAGAAAAAAATCCATGTGGGAAGGCAGCAGAAATGAAGCTCTAATCCTGGGTTTGGGGAAGATTCATGGATCATCACAACAAGTAACTAAATATCATCCTGCTGGTCAGTCCCACTTGCCTGGAGGCCAGTGACTGCCCTTGTAAGCCAGGAACGGAGCTCTGGGCAGGAATTGAGAATGTAGGTCTTGAGTCTCTTTCCCCCTGCCCAGGGCCTCTCCATCCTCAGGTCTGCCCTCCTCGTCACACCATACCTGCTCAATTTTGCCATTGCTATCAAACCAAACATTTTCTTTTATCCTGTGTGCTTTCATTTTCCTTTTTTTTTTTAAAATTGGTTATATCCAGCCCCAACATCTTCTTCAAACATTAACAGCTTCATCTGGCTTTGACAATCCTTGTCCTAGGCTTACTTCTGCAGATGCAATCTTTTAAAGTTGCTAGAAACTCATTAAAATTATTAGGTCTGGACAATTCAGCAGTAAGATTTGAGTTTCATGGCCCACACAAGCTCCTTTTCTATACTGTCATTCCTCTTGGATTTATCTGTCTGCCTGGCTCAGCTGGCAAGCCCCCGGCCTTCTGAGCAACATTCCTAATCTCAGACATGGCTCTGAGCATGCTTCTGGATGAGGGCCATCTCATTATGAGGAGAAAGAAGGACTGTCCAAATCCCATGACACTGCTTGGGGGAAGAAAATCCTTGGGGCAAGACCAATGTTGGAAGAAAAACATTTAAAAACCTCATATGACAGCTTTTTAGAGATTACCAGCCAAAGTATATTCAATGTATAAAAAGCAGAAATGGAGAAGCTCTCTCTACTGTAAGGTCTGAACCAGGGTAAGGGACTAACATGAATGAAAGGTAAAAATAACAGGAAAGCTTGTGTAAGACCAAGACCTCCAAGAGACAGGCCACTCCATCACTGAACCTAAGACCAGTATACAACCTGTTCAAGCACACAGCCTCTTTTTCCCGTTTCTGATTTTCACGGTTTATATATTTAATCAGGGTTATCCAAATATCACCCATTAAACCTTCAGTTTAGCATTGAGCTTGTTTCAGAGTGTGTATGTCAGGGGGTGCTTAAAGTGTTTACGAGGCTTGGTCACAAGAATGAAATTGTAATTTCAAGGTAATAATGAAATGTCATGCTGCAATTCCACAACCTAATTAGGGTAAATCCATATTGTGGGCCAGATAGTCAAATGTGGTTTAAGATAACTAGCTTCTGATGGAATGCTTGCTGGCATATGGCGAATGTATGCCTTAAAGGGCTCCTACAAGGGGTACACATGATCACCTTGGGCAGGAGGACACAAAGGGGCATGCTCTCTGGGTGCCCCTGGCCACCTCTGCATGTGTGCCAAAATTTCAGAGGGTGGAAATACTTGGTCAGAAGCCCACTTGCCTACCTCTCTGCATTGGGCCCTAACGCCATTTGTCCCTTCTTCTACAACATCATGGAATAGAAACAGATCAGCTAAGGTGCCTGCTACCTCTGGCCCAACAGTGTGTCCTAGAGGATGTGAGGCTCACTTGGACCAGGCCACCAGCAGTCAGATTCAGAGGTAAGGTGAAAGGAAAAGTGCTCAGGGGGTGGTAGAAGCCAGCCCAGTACAGTCTCAAAGTAAAGACTTCCTGAGCTGGTAAGAACAGGGCTGCTCTATAGACCTAAATTAACCATTCCATCAAACTAAAAATGTTAACATGTTCCAGGTGTTATATGGGTACTCAGAATGTAAATAAGTAAATAAGTACAAAGCAGATGTGGCCTCCATTTTCATGGAACTTAAAGCCTAATGGGAAAGACTACATAAACAAGTAAATTATAAATAACATACAATCACAAATTGTGATAGGTGTTCTGAAGTAAAAGAACACAGTTCTGTGAAAGAGGAAATACTGGTGCTCAATGAGGGAGTTCAGTCCATTGGCTAGGATGGTGTCAGATCAGCTTCTGTCCTGCACAGAGGTCCCAAACCCCAAGGCACACCAATCTGTTCTGCTCCAGCGTTAGCGCTTGCTGTGCCTCCCCTATTTCCTTATAAAAACACCACCTGACCCTGCCTCTCCAGGTCTCTCTGTCCCATCCCACAGGAATGTCAGTTAGGCTCCTTCAGGTTATTAGGAAGAGGTCATCTCAGGTTTCAGAGAGGGGACAGGAGTGTGAAGCCATCTCCTTAGAGGAGACCTGATAAGATGCTGGCCCCTGCTCAGGTGGTTGGACTGCATGGTGACCTGTAAGTGAGCATTGCCTGTGGGAGTCTCCTCAAGACGGCAGGGCCAGTCCCCAGGCAGAGCACTCCAGAGATGACAAAGAGTGGGGGTCCTGGCTGCTGCTGCAACTCTACAGAAGTCAGGAAACTGGGACTGGACAGCATACAGCAGTCAGTAAGATGGCAGAGGTTCCTAAGAGCTGGCATGAAGATGAGACACAGACCAACAGGAGTCAGGCTGGGCTGCTCCACCCAACCAAAGCATGAGAGAGGACAGAGGTGAAGGATCTGGGGGCGATGTCAGATTTTCAACTCTGGAAAAACAAGTATTAGTAATACACACACTCTGGAATGCTATTCAGTCATAAAAAGGAGGAAATTCTGCCAACATGGATGAACTGGAGGATACTATGTTAAGTGAAATAAGCCAGGCACAAAAAAAATCTCATTTAGGGTACCACCCTGGGGAGGGGAGGAAGGTGGGGACAGGGAGAGACTGACCAAGCAGTACACTTAGTGTTAGACAGGAGGAAGAAGTTCTGGTATTCTATGTCACAGCAGAGTGACTATGGTTAACAATATTGTAATGAATATTTCAAAACAGCCAAAGAGAGGATTTTGAATGTTCACACCACGAAGGGATGATAAATGAGGGGGTAGATATGCAAAGTACCTATATTTAATTATTATACAACATTATATTACACCCCAAAACATGTACAATTAGGATGTATCAACTGAAAACAAAACAAAACCCTCAAACCTGAGACTGGGGCCCAAAAACACTTAAATCTTGTGGTGCTTGCTCAGGTAGCAGACACACACACACACACACACACACACAGAGTCACAAAATTATCTCCCCTGACATAAAAGGCTTCTACAGCCATTTGTGGTACCATGGGGATCCAATTAGCCGCAGTCTCTCACAAACATTAAAACACTAGTTAGACATGAGAAACACTGCTGTGGCCTATCAAAGGCAAGCCTGCCGCTGACAGAGCAGCCCTGAATAAAACAAAGACTCAGAGACCGCACGTTTGCTTTGGAGGCAATCAACTTTGCAGCCACAATTTGACCCAGGATTTTACAGCTGAGACAAGCAGAGGTTAGGGCAGGACCAGGGTTACCATTTAACAAGTGTGTCCTGGAGTGGCTCGCTCACGCAACTTGTCACTTAAGAGAGAAACCACATGCTTTATTGCAAGGAGATGCAGAATGCTGTTTAGACAGGCACAGCCGAAATTTCCTGTCAAGTTTTTTGAGAATTCCGGGATTCTGATTTTCTCTCTAAATAAGATCACTTTCGGGTCTGTGCTTTGAAGTCCTGGCTGTAGTCATTAGTGGGGCCACTTAGTGTTGCTTAGGTACACGTTTATTACGGGATTCACATTTGCATTCTCGTCCTTCTGCATCCTGGCTTCTAATTCCTCAGCTTTCTCATTTAAAGATTCTCGAAGCCGTAAACAATAAGCCTTTCTTTCTTTCTTTCTTTCTTTCTTTTTTTTATTAAAGAAAGAAGGACAGTGAGAGAGAGAGAGAGCGAGTGTGAGAGAGAGAGAGAGAATCAATTTTATTTAGTTTTTCATGTGGCTTTTGTTGCTCCAAGACTTTGTTGTGTACGTGATGCTGGGGTTTGAACCCATGTACTCATGCATGCCAGGCAAGCTCTGTAACCACCAAGCCACAGTTCCAGCCCAACAATGAGCCTTTCAAATAAAGCTGGACAAGGACAAGACTGAATGCTGCAGATTCCCAGACAAATATACCTTGTCCCCTCTACTCTGATGCAGAAGGGAAGGAAAGCGATCTACCAGTAGGGCTGGCCACAGAGGCAGGCTGAGTTAGCTGTTAAGTGCTTCTGAGAGGCCACAGAGATGCCTGCAGAAGGTCACAGCTCCACATCTAGGAACAAACGAGAGATCACCTTCCTTTGTGCTTGCAGCTCCAACTGCTGACGGAGCTGAGCGAGAGCGTAATGGAGAAGGCAGTGTGGGGCCCGCAGTCTTTCCACGCAGAGAACGCGGGCACCTTGTGCTCTGATTAGCAACTGACTTGAGAACGGTGGGTTTTGGAATGATGTGCAGTACTTCTCTCTAAAGAAGCTTTCTGCCTCTGACAATTTGCCCTCTGCTGCTCAGCCTGCTGACTGGTTGCCCCAGCCCTGCCCACCCTCCACCTCATGCAAGTAGGGCACCGAGTTAAAGACAACATATCTTGCCCTCCGTAAAGCCCCCCTCAGCATCTCTCCTGGAATACTTTTTCCATCTCAATTGCCACAGTGCTAGTTCAGGCTCTGATTACCCCTCTATATGAGTTACTTCTTGGTTTTCCTGACTCCAGTCTCTTATTGCCCATCCATTCTACTTTGGCATTGCCAGAACAATCTGCTGAATGAATCACAGTTTTTTTCACCCCTTTCCACTACCTAAAGAGTAAGGTTAAACTCCCTGACATTCATCCAGGGGTTTCCACATTCTAGTCCCAGTTTGCCCTGCCAGCCTATTCTCCAGCCCCTTCCCCTTAGGCACACTGTACCAGCTGCCGCTGAGGACACCCGGGCTAATCCTCTGCACCCTGTGTCCCCACCAGTGCTGCAGCCATGCCCAAACACACTTTGCTACCCAGATGTTCCAGGCTATGCTCCCTCTGCCTGAAGCACTTCTGGTTCTTCCCCACCTCACCCCCACATTGCCCCAGGAGTGACACTCCCATCAACAGACCTGGCTCAACCCTGCTTAGGTAGGATGGCCACTCCCTCCACTATGTCCCCTTGGTACTCAATGAACACTTCCATCCATGGGGCAGCTGAAATACTTTATTGCACTTATTTATTTAGCTGTGTCTCTGGACCATACATGAGGACTATAAGTTTAGGGACATTTATTCCTTTTAAAGCACTAACTTGCTATATACTATATAATTCCAACAATATGACATTATAGAAAATTCAAAACCGGAAAAGTAAAAATGATCAGTGGTCACAAGGGATTGAGGAGAGAGAGGTATAAACACTCAAAGAAGAGAGAAATTTTAGGGCTATGAAAATTCCCCATATGATATCGTAATGTTAGCTATGTCATTAGACATTTGTCCAAACAAACAGAAGATAAAGCACCAAGAGTAGATCCTATAATAAATTGTGGATGCTAGGGTGATTTTTACATATAATATAGGTTCATTAATGTAATACATGTAACACTCTAGTGGGTATGTTGATAATGGGGAGGCTATGAATTTATGGGCAGAGGATATATGGGAATTCTCCGTACCTACCTTTTGATTTTGCTGTGAACCTAAAACTGCTCTAAAAAATAGTCTTTAAACCAGGTGTGGTGGTGCACCCCTGTAATCCCATCAACTTGGGAGGCTGAGGTAGGAGGACTGCCAATTCAAGGCCAGCTTCGGCAACTTGGTGAGGCCTTATGCAACTTAGTGAGATCTCAAAATAAAAAATAAAAAGGGCTACAGATGTAGCTCAGAGGTAATGCACCCTTGGGTTCAATCTCCAATACCAAAAATTAATAAATAAATACTGTAAAGAAACTAAAAACAGGCTAATCAGGCACTTTATTTGCTAGATGAAAAGAAAAACAGTAAGTGGTGCTCGCTGAGGACATGGTAAGGTCTGAATAAAAATCCACTGGGGGCCAGCCTTTGGGATCACACAGAAGTAGGGTCTCTAACCCACATGATAGCTCTGTTCATGTTTACAGATAATTATCATGAACTCACACTCGCTCTCATGATTTTCCTGGATCTTATTTTAACCCCAGTTCCTTTGGTTGGTTCCCCCACGAAATAACTTCTTGACCTCATAACATCTGGCTACCTTCCATGTACCTCTTTTTAAAACTGTAATTAATTAATTAACTTCTGGTACTGGTACAGGGGTGCTTTACACTGAGTTATATCCCCATATCTTTTTATTTTGAGACAGGGTCTCACTAAGTTGCTGAGGCTGTCCTCGAACTTGCAATCCTCCTGCCTCAGCCTCCTAAGTTGCTGGAATTACAGGCACATATCACTGTGCCCAGCTATGTGTATGTCTTTAAGAGTGGACAAATATGTCCTGACCAATACAGAGCACCAACAGGAAAGTCATTTGGGCACATGGGTGCTATGCAACAATGTAGACCAAGGTCTGTAGTAGCCCCGTGCCAACTATTAGCTCATATCAAGTTTGTGGCCAACTAAAACCTCAGCTAATTTTGCCATAAACCTCTCGAGCTTGACAGCCCCCATCCTGTACTTTTGCAATTGATCCTCTGAACCTAAATGGAAGGCATCACATTTATCCCCATTAAAGCCCATCCTGTTGGTTTGGTCCCAGATAAGGGCTTGCAGAGATCATTCTGAATCTCGCATCTGTCATCCCTCCTAGATTTGTCTCATCCAGAAACTTGAAAAGCATGCCTTTTGGGGCATGGGGAAAGAAAATGGCAAAATGTTCAGTACCAAGGACACAGCAGGGAAGCACTGTCAAGACCTTTCCTCTGCCTGGTCCCAGCCTGGAACCCAGCCCATTCCATTAGCAGTACGCCTTCCACACCCCAATACTTCTCACCACCTCCATTGCCACCGCCCTTGTCCAAGTCCCTGCTGTCTCTTATCTGAGTTATAGCGACAACCTCCTTCCTGGTCTCCTGGTTCCATATTTACCTCCTGTTGTGTGGATTTAGGATTCATTTTCCACACAACAACCAGAATGAACTTCAAAACACCAGAAATATGGCCAAGAGTTCAGCTCAGTGGTGGAGCACGTGACTGGCTGGGTTCAATCCCCAGGGTTAATCATAGTAACTTTAAAAGTTGAAATAAGCTCCTACTATCTCCTTGCTTAAAACCCTCTAATAACTCCCTATTGCACGTAGAATAAGACGCACACATCCTACCAAGACCTAAAGACCATATGCAATTGGAGAGCCAGTGGCCTCCCTGCCCGTCTGGTACCACCCTCGCCTCCTTCACCAAGCCTTGGCAGCACCCGTCGCCCTTCTGAACTGCACTCACACCATGTTCATTCCCTCTTGAGGGACTTAACTCTTCTGGAATTCTCTTTCCCTAGGGCTTTGGAAGTTTGGCTACTATCACTTACATTTCTCAAGTGTCACTTTCTCTGGGACTTTCTTGAATAAAGTAGCTGCTTCTTGCCTCTCACAGCCTAGCCACTCTGTACTGCTGCTGCCTTTACTTCCTGGCACTTATCAGTAGTTGAAACTTTCTCTCTGTTATTTCCTCTCCTCCCCTGCCCCTGACACACACTAACTTGTAAACTTAAGGAAAGCACGGATCTCGTCAGTCCTCTTCAGTACCTAATTTTTTTTTTTTTTTTTTTAAAGAAAGAGGGACAGTGAGAGAGAGAGAAAGAGGGAAACAACTTTATTTAGTTTTTCACATGGCCTTCATTGTTCCAACACTCAGTTGTGTACGTGGTGCTGGGGTTTGAACCCGGGTCCTCGTGATTGCCAGGCAAGCACCGAAACCACTGAGCCACCGCTCCAGCCCCAGTACCTAATTATTAATAAGTGCTCAATTATTATTTGTTGAATGTACTGTGGTGAGAATTAAAGGATCAAGAAGAAACTAATGCACTTCCTATGACTTCACTTGCATTAATATAAATGGCTTTTGGTTCCATTGTTACATCATTATTAGTATCTACTTTGTTATCAATATTTTATGATGCTATCAAAGAATCAAATTGAACTACCAGCATTGAGTTAGGTCAGACAATAATTGGTAGTAAAATACATTATGTGGGATAATACAGACAGGCTACTTAAAAACCATGCACTATGAGAGACCTTTACATTGCCGGTGCAGCTCTGTGACTACAGGATTAGATTGTTTTCATATCAAAAGAGCCATTTATGAGAACTACTGCCAGTCAGGTCAAGTTCATGCAAATGTCTCTATATATATACACATATGCCTAACATAGCATTAAGGGCAAGACTCATTCTGGCTTTAAAACCTGAGTTTTATTGACTTAAAATCCCATTACAAAATTATCAGATTCTATCTACAGGGGCTGAAATGGTGGCTCGGTGGTTCAGGTGCTTGCCTGGCATGCACAAGGATATGGGTTTGAACCCCAGCACATGTACACAACTGAGTGTTGGAACAATGAGGGCTAAATGAAAAACTAAATGGAATTGATTCTATCTTTCTGTCTCTCTCTCTTAAAAAAAAAAAAAAAAAAAAAAGACTATCTACAGAATCTAGTGGCCAGCATTTAATATGGGCTGTAAAGGGGCTGGAATGGGTCATCAAGGGGTAGGCAGCTCACCCACCCCAATGCCACTGAGCCCCTGAAGCTTGCACTGGCTCCCAGTGGTCTGCTGTGTCAAAGCCACATGATAGGGCTACCCTGGTCTGTGTTTTATCCTCCCCTTACCAAAAGTTGCACAATGAAATCTCTGGATTTGAATATGTAAATTAAAATACCTTTGAGAAATATCCCCTGGGGAAATACAGAAGAGTCAAGAGACTAGGGTGTGGAGATGTGGAGGTGATTCTGATTAGGATCATATTGTTACTACATATGCATTTATTTATTTGTTTTTACTGGTTCAGCATTGTCTTACATAATGAAGGGATTCATAGGTTCACATTCATACATGCATACATTTCGACAGAGTTGCTTAAACCTGATCCTTGTCCAGGATCTCCCCACTTGCCCCAGTCCCCAATCTCATGACTCCTCAGTTATTCCCCCAAGTTACAAATATAAATGACCATATACACTATGTATGCCTTTATGATTGTACAAAAACAAAACTCCTCAATTAAATTAAAAAAATAAAAAAGAAGTATCCCCTGGTTTGGCCATAAAATTGTGGACAGAGAACCATAAAAATAAGGAAATGGAAGGGTTGGAGCAGGAAGCAAGAGAGAAGGGAAGAGTGAATCTGTTACCCTAAGCTTTCTTCCTCCTCACAGAATTGTCAGGAAAAGGCAGAGCAATGCTGTTTCTCTGGTACAATTCCAGTCTAGCTTCCTTCCTCAACAGACAGCACCCCCAAAACAGCATGTGGTCCTCTGTGAGCTGAAGGCTGCGGGGGCTCTATAATCCAGAGTGCTGTCTGCAAAACAGGACAAAACAAGGGCCTTTCTTCCACACACAGCCGCCCTGCTCCCTGACATGGACAGTCCTTGTACAGGTAGTTTCCACCTGGGTCTAGAAATGTCCCACAGTATCTTTTCCTTTTTTTTTTTTCTTTTCAAACAACAGTTTCATTGCCATAAAATACCATACCATAAATAAATACATACCATAAAATCCACCCTTTAAGAAGAGTACAATTTAACGGTTTTTAGTATATTCACAGAGTTATGCTACCATCCCCACAATTAATTTTAGAAGTTTACATCATGGGGCTGGAGCAGTGGCTCAGTGGTTATAGCACTTGCCTGGCACACACAAGCATGCAGGTTCAAATTCCAGCACCATGTACACAACGAAGTGTCTGAGCAATAAAAGCCACATGAAAAACTAAATAAAATTGATTCTGCCTTTTTCTCTCTCTCTCACTGTCCCTCTCTCTTTAAAAACAAAAAAAAAAAAAAAAAAGAAAAAGAAAAAGAAAAAAAAAAGAGAGACGTTTACATCATGACAGAAAGCAACCCTGTACCCTTTAGCATCCAGTCACACCTCATTCCTTCCAAACTTCCCCGGCCCTGAAGACCGTGACATGCTCCATCCCTAGCATTTTCTTATTCCACTCAGCTAAGTATCTGCAAGTTCATTCATGCTGTAGCATAAGTCAGTGCTTCACTCCTTTTTTATTGTCCAATAATGTCCACGGATATACCACATTTTGCTTATCCTTTTATCAGCTGCCAGACATCTGAACTGTTTCTACTTTGGGACAATCATGACTCCTGCTGCTACGAACATTTCAGAGCAGGGCTGGCACAGCTTCTACTGATCAGACATCCAGTTTGTACCATCAAATTTCTTCTTTCCTGAATGGCTAAGTTCTTAAGAAAGTCAGCAATCTCTTAATAGTTTTTTTTAAAGCTTGTCCTTTTTTGTTTGTAAATATGTTGCTGAGAATCTTGCCTCCAAAGGCTTCCCAGGGAAGCCCGTTATGTAGGAAATCCACATTCCAGGGTGCAGGAGTGGGTTCAGTGAATTCTCAACCTGACCCAGAATACAGGACAAATACGGACACAGTGCCTGACTACCATGCTTCATGTGCAGAGGCGCTCAGATGCTTATTGAAAGAATCACTTTCATAATGTCCACGAAAACAGCTTTAGCTAGATGTATTCAGACACACTTTGGAACCACAGCAGCAGTTCAGAACCAGAGTAACAACACAGGCTCGGAGAGTGCTCGGAGTAAGCAGCAAGGCAGCATGAGATCCACGCTGAAGAATCCTCTCCAAGTCCTCCTAGCAGGAAAGGAGGGTGGGAACCAGAACAGCCCAGAAGAGTTTCCATCACATTCCCCAAGAAACCTGCGGTAGATAAAGACTCTCACACAGGAAAAAAGATAAAAAGATACAAGAGAGACGTAGTGCCACATAAAACTCTTCCCCAAAGGTTCCTGTCATTGGACTGCCAAGCTGCAGTTCATTTAATGAGGCCTTTTGAAATGAGTCTCTGTAGACTATGGATTAGTATCACATAAAGAAGCCAGGATTCTTCCCAAAACCCAGGCCCAGCCCAGTCCAGCCCACTCCAGCAAGCTCTGCACAGAAGATGCTGTGCTCACTCTGGGGAACCATCCCCTTCCAGAATCCACTCACTGAGGAGCTGGGCCAATTGGATTTTTAATTCAAATTTTAGGCAGGGTGGTCACGCTTCCTTAGTGGGAGAACTCTTCTCTCCAGATCTCTAGGAGGGCTCCAATTTTTAATCTTCAGGACAGTGTGCAAGAATTTGATTTGGATTAGTTTAAAATCTCATTTTCTGCTCTTCCACAGTGATAACTTTTTATCTAATTCACTATAAGTGAAAAAAATCTGTGTTGCAATTCCATCTTAAAAAAATTATACCCAAAACATAATCACTCACTCATGCATTCCTAGGTTTACTCATTCATTTTTTTAACAAAATCATGTCAGGCTCTGTGCCAAGTTGTGATTTGAAGTTGAGTACTACATAGTCCCTGACCCTTGAGGGGATATCAGATAAACCCCTAAGCATAGCATGGAGGTTCTTTGCAGCACATATTTAATTTTTTTGTGACCAAAGCCTCCAGATTCCCAACACCAGCAATGTGGTATTCGTGAAAGAGCCAACCTCACTTAGTCCCATTCTGATGCACCCAGCACTGGACTGAGAAGAAACAAGAACTCAAAAGGGCTGAACTTTAAACACGGCGCTGTGCTGTTCATGCGGCCTCTGCCTGCCAGAGCCTTTCACTTCCTACCTTTTGGCAGGTGGAGTTTAACGTGAAGCACAGCCCTTCTACCCAATGACAGAAGAACAGAATCTGAAGGTTGATGACCTTTGTGTTCATTTAAACAACTCAACCTTTCTCAACTAGAACACCCACCTCCGCTAGGGAACCTGAATTCTGCTGCCACATTTGCATGCATAATGTACCGAAAGCCTTTTTTATAATGTTTACTTCTCTGTTTCTTCCAAATGAAATCACTGAAGGGCAAATTTGATTTTCAAATCAGTTTTAAAACATCTGCCTTCTAAAAGAGTAAGAGAGATAAGGCTTTTAGATTACAGGCAGGGGCTAATTATTTTAACTGATACCACTGTGTCCATGCTAAAAATACAAAATGTTAAGGGATTTTTTAATGCATACCTAACATCTAATGAGTGTTAATATTTCATTAGGAGAAGGTTTCTAGTCATGAGGATGTACTATGTGATTTTAGGAAAAAAACAAACAAACAAACAAAAAAACAAAACTAACTCCCTGACCCTTCTCTAAACACAAGCTCATCTGACCTTTTACTTCAGCACCTTTATTTGTTGTTCTAGATGACTATTTTTTTCAAGTATACAAATGTAACTGTCACAGTCTTCATCTCCAGGAAGAGAGGTGTTTAATACATTTCGGTTTGTTCTTTTGCTTTTAAGACTATCTGAGGTTGCAGGCTTGGTTCCAGAGGTGAAACTATCACCTGGTAGCAGCTGGGCTCGGGTACATGTCAGTTACGGACAGTTCCAAGGGGATAGGGAGACGGACAGAAGCAGCTATAGGGGTTCGTTCTATCTCACATGGCAGAGTTCAAAGGTCACATGCATGTACTGCATCATGCACGTAGGTGTCTGTACGTTTGTTCATCTGTCTGGCCAATGCACTGACCCAGGACTTCAGAACCATACAAACAAACAGGAGGAATTTTGGAAAACAAGTCCACTCTATTGCGATTTACATAACTATTATACATTTTATTGTTCTGTTATCAATAAAATGTATTATTTTAGTAAAAGCGGTCTTCAGAGCCCAGTACTTTATTTTAGGAATGGCATTTACAGATGTGGAAAGAAAGACACAGGGACAGTGAGTGACTTGCCCAAGGTCACTCAGCCAGTCAGTGGCAGAACCAGGACTTCCAGTCCAGGGATTGTTATTTTGCCTGCTTTACTTCCTTTGTGTGCAGTTAATCTGCCATATTTCACACTTTGCTTCCTAGTGGAAAGGCACTGATAAGTATCCCAAGAATACATTCACTAACATACAGGTTAAGACTGAAGTACTTACATATTAAACACAATTTTGACAGATTTGCACTTTCATGCATGCATGCTTTATTTCAGCTACTAGCCTGCACTTCATGGTGGGCAGACTCTAAGCTCTTCCCCAGTTAAGTGTCTTCCACATAGCTGGTGCACAGGAAACTCCTGATCCACGGGGTCTTAGCAGCTTTGGGTCCACTACTATCCTGCACTTTCCATACTTGCTCGTCACCCAGGACAGGTAAAAACACAAGCATCAGCTCCCTCCCACAAGATCTTTAACTTTTTGATTAAGGGGATTTTTGCATGGCATAATATCAGACCTCACAGCAGGTACTTCTTAGAAATGGATGAAGAATGGATAAAGGTTGGCTCCAGGTGTTCTGTAGGTCAGTATTATATTCTCCTGCTATCAAAAAGGGAGTTCTGGGGCTGAAGCGGTGGCTCAGCGGTTACGGTACTTGCCTGGCAAGTGCGAGTATGTGAGTTCAAACCCCAGAACCACGTACAACAATGAGTTTTGGAGCAACGAAAGTCATTTGAAAAACTGAATAAAATTGATTCCCTCCTTCTCTCTCACTCACTCTCTCTCTCTCTCTCTTTTTAAAAAGGGAGTTCTGAAAGCAGGCAGGTAGGACTAAAGGGTTAGAGCACGGGATGAAAGCAAGCAAAAGTTGGCCACCTCTCCGGGGCCTGATTTTTTCAGAAAAGGCCTTCAGGACTGATATTCAAAACAGCTAAAAAAGATTGTGACAAGAAACTCGAGCCATCAGGAAGGTTTGGTTTCACTGTGAAGCTGTTTGATTCTCAGAACCGCTGGCTGAAGTACTGAGAATCCACACATTTCAACATTTAGGGTGGGAAGGTTAGTGACAAAAATGAGCCTGACATGCTCATCTTGGTGGCAAATGGTCCCAGACGTAGGGTACACAAAAGGTCTCAGGAGAGCAACAGAAATCGGGTAAAAGAATGACACAATAGCAAAGATACCTGTAACCAACACTTCCTACGTTTATCTAAATGTCACTTTATCCAAAGGGGTATGTATGTGAACATTCAGCTGGCCTTAAGTCTTTCCTTTCTCATGCTGTAAATCTCTTTGGAAGTCTCAAGAAACTGACACTTTTCAGAATGTCTTTAAATGCAGAAGAACAAAGCAAACAAGCAAACCAATGGCACTGAGATACAGTTGTGTCTACAGACCCCCTGTACATGACAAGGCACATCCCTTGACTGACGTTGAAATTATAAGCCTTATCATTTGGGATGACAGGTTTATATGGGACAAGACTTCAGAGCCAGGCACCTGAGACTTCGGATCTCTTTATAACCAGAATTCTTACTTCTCAAGAAAAAAAGAAAGGGCTGGGGGTGCAGCTCAGTGGTACAGCGTTTAACTAGCTTGTACAAGGCCCTCAGGTTCCATCCCCAGCACTATTTAAAAATAACACAAGGGGCTGGAGTGGTGGCTCAGTGGTTGGAGTGCTTGCCTGGTATTCGCGTAGGCCTGGGTTCAAACCCCAGCACCACATACATGAGTAGGTGTTGGAGAAACAAAGGGCAGATGGAAAAATAAGTAAAACTGATTCTCTCTTTCTCACTCACTTTCTCCCTCTATCTTTAAAAATAAGAATAAAATAAAAATTAAAGAAAACAACAAAACAATTGTTATTTTTTTTTAAAGAGAGAGGGACAATGAGAGAGAGAGAGAGAATCAATTTTACTAGTTTTTCATGTGGCTTTTGTTGCTCCAACACTTTACTGTGTACGTAGTGCTGGGGTACGAACCTGTGTCCTCGCACATGCCAGGCAAGTGTCCTAACCACTGAGCCACCACTCCAGCTCCAATTAGTTATTCTTACAGGAAAGGGCAGCCTCACGTAGCAAACAATCATGACTACAAAGCTGTTAAGCTACTTCACCACACCCTGTTAGTCACTTTTCCTCTTCAGCCCCTTTGCCAGACAGAATGGAAACCAGGAATCAGAAAAATTAGTACAGATTTTAGGTGCTCTCTGAAAACATAATCTGAGTTATTCATTGCTCCTATCACTTCACTTTCCATTTCCAGTAAAATTAATAAATCATATATGACACGGACATTTCTAAAGGAGAACACTGGTTTGCGACATCATTTTGAACAACTTGAAAAGCTATCACCAAACGTGAAACCCAAATGCCCAATATCCCAACAGAGTCCAAATAACAAAGCCCAAATCAAATGTAGGACAAATCATCCCTGCTTTAAGGAAAGACCCTTATTTGAATTACCACAGTTTGCTAGTATACAAGATTATGTAAGTAAGAAAGAATCCCTATATAAAATTCCTAAGTAAAAAGATATCATCAGGGGCTGGAATGGTGGCTCAGTGGTTGTAGTGCTTGCCTGGCACAAACAAGGACCCAGGTTCAAACCCCAGCACCACATACACAACTAAGTGTCTGAGAAACAAAGGCCAGATGGAAAAATAAATAAATAGAGTTCATTCTCTCTCTCTCTCTCTCTCTCTCTCTCTCACCCTCTCCCTTAAAAAAAAAAAAAAAGATCTCAACAACTGTGAATCCTAATTTTATCCAAATGATCTAAGTAAACCCCAAAGAAAACACACAGGGCTGAAATCAAATCCCAGACAAACAAGTGGAAATAAGGGTTCCAACAATACTAGGACTCCAGAGATTTGGGTAGCAAATGGTTGTTCTATTGACATTTCATTAGAATTCGGCTTCCACCTGGGTCAGTGCATTTCATGTGCAGAGTGGATTCAGTTCCACACACAGAACAGAAGTTTCAATGGAAGGCACAGTGGGAGGAAGAAAACAATAGGTCCTGAAATCCCCAAGTCACTGAGAATGGTGTATCCAGATTCAGATCCAGGAAACAAAGGGCTACAGGAGGACGGATGAGCCAGATCGATGGGAAGCCCTTTCCCTGGGCAACAGTGCAAGCGTGGGGGCCCATGGGAAACCTGGTCTCCACCCAAGTACATGCCTCCCCACACCTCCCTACTCAGCAGTCAGAAAGATGCAACACAGTACTTTTAGTTCTAATGAACTGTCTTCATAAACTCCTCACTGTCCTGTGATCTGGACGGATTTTTAAGCAGACACAGCGAGCAAACAATCATTCAACTCCAGTTGGCTTTTCAGGTGACACTTGGGAAGAGTCAGATGACAGGAGAGTTTCTGATGTGTATGTTGTTTTGAACCAGGCTTCAGGCAAGTGGTCCATCTTCTCTGTCCTTCATAACTCCATAGAGTTCTACACACAGAGGGGATCAATCTATCATTCTGATGAACAAATGCAATCTTTTGTGCCAAAAAGGCAAAAATCATCTTTTCAATGAGAGGCCAGCTCACACAACTTCTGCCGCTTACTGCAACCATTCGTTGATATCCTGGTTTTAGTAAGTCAGACACATCAAAGTGCCAGGCAAGAAATCTGCGGAAGGCCAGCTTTGTGACAGATAAACGGCAGTGTCCAGCGACTGTGGAAGTACCAGGGCTGCCATCATGGTGATTCATAAGACCTCCCTGATATCACAAAATCAACACTTGTCTGTCTTGCTCAAGTCATCTGATAGGGGCAAGTGCTTACCAAAGGGCCTGCAAAAATGAAGGAATGAATAGATAATGCAAGCCATACCGCAAAAGGGGAATGGTGGTCTGGTGAGAAAGGAATCAATTTATAACAGAAAAGTACTGAATCTGTGGAAAAGTAAGGAGATAACTTTAAATAGAGGTGAGGAGGGTTACAAGGCAAAGCTTTTGTCTATTTCCATTCTAAATGTATTTCCTAATGATTAAAAATATAAAAATCAGAGCAAGCCCCACATCCAGTCTTGAAAGCACGTGACTCAGGGGAGAAGAGCACACAGCATAAGACTCCCCCTCTCAGGGAAGGGCACCGAGTCACCTAGGTGAGTTCCCTTTATACTTAAGATATAATCTCTTATAGGAAATTTAAAACAATAACTTGAGGCTTGGCAGTTTTATCATGCATGCTATTGGGCTAGCTTCAAGATATCAATCCCCCAAAGGAAAGCAGTCAGGACAGCTGAAGCGAGCTTAGGAATATATGTAGTCATTTGATTTTAAACGGTTACTTCAGAACCATTTTATTTGACTCTGGCTTTTTAAAGACAAGATTAACCATTACACGTTTTGGACAAACCTGGGAAGCAATTCGTCAATCTATCTTGTGAAGAAAAGATGTCTCTGAAAATTCATCATACTGTTGAGGGGAAAACACACCCATATTTTGACTATCACTAAAAGCCAAGCAGAATCCCCCTGTTATCAAGGATAAGTGGAAAATTACTGCTTGTTTTATATAATATTACACAGTTTATATAAAGTGCAAGTGCTACTGCAAATGGAGCTTCACACTTATCATCAGAGAGGGCAGCCACAGCACTGGCGCAGGAGACGGGGAACACCATCAATTTACCAGGTGTCCTTTGGCCAAGGGGACTGTTTCCAATACAGAAGCTAACAAGAACGAGGATGGGCCAAGCCTGCCCTCAACAGAAACGAGGATGGGCTGAGCCTGCCCTCAACAGAAACGAGGATGGGCCGAGCCTGTGTGCGGGCTGCGAGCCTGCCATCTCCAGGAAGATTTGTGCTCCAAGGCACGTGTGCACTTCCCTTTAGCAGGCTGATAGGAGGAGTGATTTTTATTTATCCACCAAAGCCAAGCCCAGTCATCTGTGTAGTACGTGCTTCCTGATTAGGCTTGCAGCTTGTTCCCAAAGATGCTATTCCTACTATGCACTATGCACTATGAGAATATGCAGCCTCTGTGTGTGTGTGTGTGTGTGTGTGTGTGTGTGTGTGTGATTTGCATTTGGAGAGGGGAGAAGGCCTCTTATTTTTGGTATTGGGGATTGAACCCAGGGGTACTTTACCACTGAGCTACATTCCCCAGCACTTCTCAGTTTTTATTTTCATTAAGTTGCTTAGAGTCTCATTAATTTCCTGAGTCTGGTGTTGAAATTCGGATCTTCCTGCCTCAGCCTCCTGGGTCACTGGGATTACAGGAATGCACCACTGTGCCCAGCCCAGATCTCTCATTCTTGCTAGTCCTGAGCAAACTGAGACTGGGAAGGTTTAACCAGTGAGCCCACAGAGGAAGGGCATGCCCAGCACAGTGCCTGACCTAGAGCAGGGGCTCAAAATATGTCTGCCAAGGGCTAGAGTGGTGGCTCAGTGGTTGGGGCACTTGCCTGGCTTGTGCAAGGACCCAAGTTCAAGTCACCACACGCACAACTAAGTGTCAGAGAAACAAAGGCCAGAGGAAACAATAAATAAAATAGATTCCCTTTCTCTCTTTTAAAAAAACTGTCTGCCAAGTTAATAAATGGGTAAATATCAGATTTTTTTTAAAGCTAATATGAACCTGTGTGCCACAGATTGGGGTTCCTAGAAGGGCAATGATTCAATATTAGTTGAATGATAACCACAGCAGGTGACAAAAGAAGAAACAGTGCCTAAAATATATCAGCTGTTCTATTCCTAAATATAGAAGGTTTAGAAGATTGTGCCCTGCATTCCCTGCTCATCTCAGAAAGGTATAAAGTTAACTAATATTAATGCAAGCATACCATATTGCTGCAATGTGAAGGTGTAAGTTTGAAAAATCAGACTAGAAATCCACCTATGAATGGAACGCACTATAACTATAGATGCCGTATCTCACTAAAAACTTAATATTCTTGTAGCTCTCTGCATGGTGGCTTTTGGTTGGCCTGCTAGAAGCACTTGGGAACAGGCAGAGACTGTGATATGAGGGAGATTGATGGTGCTTTGAGAACAGGAACTGTGGAGTCCTGTTTGTTTAACTCTATGATGTCAACATTAGATTAGCACAGGTTTGGAATTTAGAAGATTCAGAAATATGAAACAAACAGTAACTGAGGTCCTAAGATCCCCTCACCCTACCAGAATACCCTAGAGAAAAGACTACGCATTCAAAGTTCCATTTGTCAGAACTGCCAAATCCCAGAGAGCACAGTATCTCTCCACGGGAAAAGGAACAATGCAAACAAGTACCTTTCATAGTACAGGGCGACCAACACGTGCTGTCCTCCTCTGCCTGAGGCTCACCCCCACATCAGAAATACACACCATGGCAAACAGGCAACATTATCCATGCTTCTTCACCAAAGAAAAGCCACCGGCTCTCTGGGGCAAATTTACCATGTAATACTGCCTGGAGGTAGACGGACGAACAAGATGAGCACTCCTGAGGCCAAGATTGCGAAGCCACAGAACCACGACTATAAACATTCTTTTGCTCTGTTTAGGTTTGTTTCATGGGCTCCGTACTATTGTATGAATTTGGATAAAGAGGTAAAAGTGAATGCACAGAGAGCACTAACTAACTCCTTCCAAAGCAGCTGGTAAATGCGTGCAATTCCAGATGATCACCACTCTGAAACTACACTTTAAAACTTTGTAAGAAATGTTTATTACTGATACTCACTACATAATTTACAACACCATGGTGAAATTCACTTACATTCCATTTCAAGGCATCATGAAAAGAAAATGTCAACTGTGGGGAAAATATGCTTTATGGATCTTGGCTTAAAACAGAGGGAAAAATGCACACATGCAAGTCTGTCTTGGTGGAAGGAAATAGTCTAATAAATGGCCTAATGAACAGTGTAATGATATTTTTTTAAGTAGGCAATAGGAAGGAAAAGGGAAGAAAAACAGAGGCTAATATGCTCTGTAGCCTGGATAATGAAGCTCTAGATAATCTAGACTTGACCACTAGTGTAGAGGCTATACTTTCAAAACCAATTTTCAAAGTATGAATTATGATACAACTAATAGCCTGGACAAATTAATACTCTGTGGAAGAAGTAGTAGTGTTAATAATGGCAGGGTAGGAAATCATGTGAAAACAGAGGTGGACTTCTTTGTAATCTAGAGTCTTCATCATCTCTGGAAGGTAAGTCTATTTCTGCCTTGTACCTTTAAGTGACTTGGTACACCGAATTTCACAGGTCCTTTGGCTGGGAAACTGCCAGTTATTCCAGGTGTGATGCAGGCCAACAGTAGGTACATAGGCTCAAAATGCCCTGCCCACCTCCCCTGCTGCCCCAGAAAAACCTCCCTAACTGCACTGCTTCCTTTGATCATGTCTATATCCTTATAGCACTTACATGTCTGTTGGTATGGTCTTTTAGGTCATACCAACTTCTGGGGACAAGCAACTCAGACTCAGGCGACCTGGGTACTAATTCGGGCGCCATCAGACAAGAACCTGAAAGCACTTGCACCTTGTGTCAGCTTCTCATTTGTGAAATGGAGGCTTGAGCCAGGATTGCCAAGGCAAAGATGATGATGAGTTTTAGTCTGAGACAAACTGAATGTGAGACATATTTCGAAGAGGGGCCCATAGAAAACAAGAATGGAGGGCTGGAGCAGTGGCTCAGTGGTTGGAGCACTTGCCTGGCATGAGCAAGGACCTGAGTTCGAACGAACTCCAGCACCATGTATACAACTGGGTGTCTAAGAAATAAAGGCCAGATGGAAAAATAAATAAAATTTATTTTCTCTTTCACTCTCCACCTCTCTCTCTTAAAGAAAAAGAAAAGAAAATATGAATGGAGACAGCTAAAGCCACGGGAATAAGAGGGTAGACAGAGACAAGGAAGAACACCCCTTCAGTTCTAAAAGTCAATTCTATGTGCATGCTGTACCTCTGACTTCATATGAACACTTATTCTTTTCTTTTTTTACCTAGGAAGAAAACATGAGCCTCTTGGCAATCTGGGGTAGAGATGAGCTAGCATTAATCACAGCATGATTACCAAGACAGAGCCTTCCACTGACTTCTGGCTATAATTTGGTAAACAGGCAGGTCGTTTTAAGAAGATATGATCAGTGGCTGGAGTGGTCGCTCAGTGGTTACCGAGCTTGCTGGCATGCACAAGTACACAGGTTCAAACCCCAGCACCCATGCACACAACTGTCAGAGCAATGAAAGCCATGTGAAAAAAACTCAATAAAAACTGATTCTCTCTGCCTCTCTCTCACACACACTGTCCTTGTCTCTCTCTCTCTCACACACACTGTCCTTGTCTCTCTCTCTCTCTCTCACACTGTCCTTCTCTCTTTATATTAAAAAAAAAAGAATATACGATCAAAACTACAATGCCTTTCCTTCCTGTGACTTTGCTTACTAACAGCAAATGAGTTCTATTTTCCTTTTCTGCAGATGCCTATGCAGACTATTCATTTTCAGATGCTCATCTGTGCACTGGGAGTATGGTTCAGTGGTAAGACATGCTTGGCATGCAAGAGGCCCTGGTTTCTATCTCTAGCACTGACAAAATAGAAAATACCTGGGTGCAGTGGTGCACACCTAGAATCCCAGCTGTTTGGAAGGCTGAGGCAGAGGGATCACGAGTTCAAGATCAGGGGTTTGATCTTGCTGGCCAATGCAGTGAGATCCGTGTTGATAGGTACTGTGGTGCTCAAGTGGCTTGCCTACACTAGGGCTGAGGACAGGTCCCACGTCTGCATTGCTACACTGGCCAAGCTGCCTCAGGCAAGGGGTTAATCAAGCCTGGTTCGCCATAAAGGGTGCTGAATGGGCACTTGCAGGATGGGGCTGGGACTGGAACCTTCTGTAGCCTTCCTGAAACCAGAGCAGGCAGGCAGAGCTCTTCACGAGTTCAGAGCAAGGTCTCTAACATGCATCAGACTCCTACCCTGCCGGAAGAGGTATGTGGAATGCCTTGGCAAGAGATTTCAAGTCCCTCTCCAGAGTTTAGGGTCGGCTCTTTTTTTTTCTAACCTTTTGCTCTGAAATTTTAGAGAGGCAATTGAAACATATTAACCTGACATTCTTGGGATTTTAAATCAAATCAATTTCCAAAGTGGAAGGGGCACAGATGGCAAACAGTTCTCAAAGCACTTAGCCCCTCCATAAAGAAAAACTTCTCTCTGCTAAGAGAGGATAAAAATAAAGGTAATGGACATCTAACCAATAACCAACCTCAGGTGATAAACTGTTACTGTGGAATCTAAGTCATTAACTTGAGGGGCAAGAAGAGATGTGGAGACCAGAGAAAATGGAACCTGGCAATGACTGAATTAAAATCTGTGGAATAAAACTAATTGTAAGTGAATTAAGGATGACAGATTGATGATGGATTAAGAATGAATCGATGTTCATAGCAGCTCAACTTGCAATAGCTAAATTATGGAACCAACCCAGATGTCTCTCTCTGGATGAATGGATCCAAAAACTGTGGTATGTATATACCATGGAGTTCTACTCAGCGATTAGAAACAATGAAATTGCAGCCTTTGAAGATAAATGGATGGTGATGGAAGAAATCATGTTGAGTGAAGTGAGCCTAACCTAGAGAGTCAAGGGTCAAATGTCTTCACTTATCTGTGCAGGACAGAGCTAAACCCAGGCCAGTGTGAAAGGTGGTCAATCTCATGTATTAGACCTAGCAGAGGCATAGTAACTCATAATCTAGGGCATTCATAGATACGTATTGGGAAGGAGGGGGGAGGGTACTCATGGGAGGGAGTATAGGGAGGGATATAAGGGATAATTCTGATTTATAAATATATACATCATATTGTTACTTTGGCTACATTTTTGGATTATACAACAACTAAATTTCTTAATAAAAAAGGAGAAAAAAATAATGAAAGTTGGGAAGACACATTAATAGTCCACAATGACTATGTAGGGGCAACTCTTATTTTCTCAAACTTTTCCTTGCTCCATGTGACAGCATCTGAACTGAGATGTACAGACTTCTGTGACAATAACTGCTGTTATGTCAGTAATGTCCAGGCTGTAACCAGACAAATGAAACCAACATGCTAGAATGGAGACGGTGATGGCGCTCAAGCATCTGTTCATTCATCAAGTACACACTGACCTCACACGTGCTTGGTCCTTGCTAGGCTGCCACAGATAAAAGAGGGAGGTAAAGAGACCAAGCCCCTACTCTCAGGGAGCAGACCTTCTAGTGGGATGGAACCATGGTAGCCTAAGGATCATACAAAGAAACAGTCACTGCAAACTACAATACAACTGGGAAGGAAAGCAGCTCAATTGTATGAGAGGGGATAACAAAGAGACCTTATGGAAACGAGTGGGAAGGATCACACTCTCCTGAGAAAGTGGCCCTAGTGTTGAGAACAAAAGGACAATGGAGGTTAACTAGACAAAGAGCAGATAGGTGGGCCCCAGACTGAGGCCACCAGGATAAGAGCAGAGGATTTGTGGTGGAGAAGAGCATGATGCATGGTAGGAAGGGAGAAGCAGCCAGAGAGGTGGGAACATAAAGAACTGGGAGAGTGAGGCAAGTGAGTCTGGAGAGGTATGAGGGGTCAGACTTTAGAGGACACTTACAGCCACATGAAAAAGTCTGATTTTGATCCAGAGAGAAACGCGGGGACAGCAATGGAGCCTCAGAAGGGATGATGCAAAGTGTGCTTAAAAAGTTGACTCTTGCTACCGTAAAGTGAAGACAAGTTGAGGTAGGATGCAGAGGAAATGTGGGGAGGCCAGTTAGTAGACTGGGGCAGAGCAGAAGAGAAACGACGGTAGTGGGACTAGTGTGATCCTGATTTATTTCTGTCACTTGGAATGTAATATTAATATGAAAGCCATTTCCACAATAAAAGAAGAGTCCGTCTGACCATGTACATTTTAGTATGCTTACACAGATCACTGAGAAAGTTTTATTGAAGTAAGTTTCTTTTTTTTTTAAATATTAGTCATGGAAAAAAATGATTACACTCATAGGATAATATGGCTCCTGGGTTAAGTAAGGAAGAGGGAAACGAGAGCCCTCAGATTCTCTCTCCTCATCATTTGCTACCCAAGAGGATTTCATTTCCTTCCAGATTCTTCACCTATCAAATGCTCTGAGCAGGGAAGAGCCTCCCCCCACCTGCCAGGTCCACACCACCTGTGGATAGCTCTAAACATGGAACTCCGTCCTACCATCAAAATCCACTTTCCACATGTCTTCCAAGGTATGGGTATGGTGGCTGTTATGGTTAGGATATGAAATGTCCCCCAAAGACTCATGTGTTAAAGGCAGAGTCCCCAATAAAGCAATGTTCAGAGGTGGGGACTTGGGGCAATGAGGGCTCTGACCTAGGTGGATTAATCCATTGAAAAGGTCATAGTTGAATGGAATACTATAGTGGAAGTAGTGGAAACTGCAGGAGGTAAAATACAGCTGGAGGGAGACAGTTTTGGGGGGATGTCGCTGGGAATTATATCTTGTTCCCATTCCTTCCTCTCTGCTTCCCATCCCAGATGAACAGCTCTGCCCCACCAAACCCTTTCCACCATGATGCTCTGCCTTGCTATAGACCCAAAGCAATGAAGCCATTTCACCGTGGACTGAAACTCTGACCCAAAATAAACCTTTCCTCCTCTAGCTGACATTCTCAGGTATTTTGTCATAGCAATGGAAACCTGACTAACACAGAGATGCACACCTGTAATCCCAGCTACCTGGGAGGCTGAGGAAGGAGGATCACAAGTGGGAGACCAACCTGGACAACATAGCAAGACCTTGTCTCAAAATAAAACAGGGCTGAGGTTGTAGCTCAGTGGCAGAGTGTTTGCCAAGCATGTGTAAGGCCCTGGGTTCAACCTCCAGTACCACAAACAAAACACAAAGCTTTCTGTAATACTAAAGTCCCCTCTGAAAGATCAGGTAGAAATGGACGACTCCCTATTAAAGTCTTCTACTCTAAAATAATCTAGGGTTGAAGATATGGCTCAGTGATGGAGTGCCTAGCATGCACAAGCCATGGAAGTGGTCCTCAATATTGCTAAATAAATAAGAAAATACATAAATAAAATATGCATCTATTCAAGGTACTTCATAGCCCCATAAACAAGAATTTGATTAACCGTGTTTCCAAGTCTAGTCTAACATACATTCCACAGGGCAAGCTCTGATATCGCATCATTAACACAGGGATATGTCAAGTATCAAAACTGAACTACGCATGCGTGTGTGCTATCTGAATTTTCTTTTCTTTTTTTAAAGAGAGAGTGACAGTGAGAGAGACAGAGAAAGAGAGAAACAACTTTATTTAGTTTTTCACATGGCCTTGGTTGCTCCAACACTTAGTTGTGTATGTGGTGCCGGGGTTTGAACCTGGGTCATCGCACTTGCCAGGCAAGCGCCAAAACCGCTGAGCCACCGCTCCAGCCCCTGAATTTTATTTTCTTATTGCCATTCTTCTTACAAGGACTTTTAAACTATTGTTCAAATTCTAAAAGTCTTGACAAAATTAACACCAATGTTTGCCCTTTAAATAAAATACAAGAAAGAACAAGACTGTTTTTTCCTTATTGTCAAATGCTGTGTAGAAGAAAGGGAATTAAGCATGAAAAGGAAAAAATAAAATCTTCAATGAGCAGTTTAAAAGTGACAATTACACAACCAGAGTCCATTAATTGGCTCACACTTCCAGAAGGAACAAGCAAACACTCCTCCAACCCTGCAGGAATGAGAACTCTGAGAAACTCGCTAGAAAACAGTGATATTTCAGTACAGCAGCTACGTGATAGTCACGAGCTTCAGTCCCTCCCTGGAAGGTAAAAGCTGACACTGCCTGTGGACTTCACGTCAGTGGTGTCCACAGGCAAGGCGTTTCCTCCTGGAAAACCCACCTGCTTTCTGCTGTATCACGCTGACACTAAGCTCTCCACACCACCTCCAAATCCCATGGCTAGCACTGCCTTCTGGAACCAACCCAGAGTGTCAGGCTAGGAAACAAATGCGCAGAAAGGAGGCCTTCTGGACTTTGTCACCAAAATGGGAAAGAAGATGCAGAAAATCCAGACAAAGTCAGCTGTCTAGGTTTAAATGTGCCATTTTTCAATCCTGCCATCATCACTACGGAAGGGTTCACTGAGGCTGTAACTCTCCACCTTTAATTTATCCTGTTGTCCTCAGCCACGGCTGCACTTAGAAGAAACATAATTCCTCTGTAATTCCCTGGTGAATAAACAGCACTAGCTACAGAAACAGAACCTAGAATTCTGCCCTTCCCTAGGTCACTTACTGACTGTAAGTGACAGCGCTGTCAGCAAGGGGGCTCAGGTACAAATATGTATAATCATGCTACCAGGGTAGCAGACGAGCTGGTCCCACACAGTCTGTGGAGTGGCACAGTTAGGAGGCTGTGGAAACTGCCTGCTCCCATGAGGCACCCCCACCTCCGGTTGGCCAGGCCCTCTGTGAAGGGAAACTCAGAAGGAAATGGGCTTTTGGAACCCTGGGAAAGAAGTACTCCAGGAGAAGGGGCATGGAGGGCCCTCCCAGGAGAAGCATGAGCAAAATGCAGTTCAAGTGTCCTTTTTAGAGAAGCACAACTTGTGCCTGGGGTAAGTGGCGTCAAGGTCCTGGAGAGCTGCTGGGATACTGCCCTGTATAGCACTTATTTAATTTCTTCGATTTACTGCTGGCACTGAATAAAGCATACCACTCTACTGGCATATGCTACCCAAATAACGACAAGGACTGACATCTACAAAACATTTATAGTGGCAGCAAGAAAAATTTCTCCAAATATGATTTTTTTTCTTTTAGATTTTAAAATAAATATATGTAAATTAGTAAAAAATGTAGAAAATTAAAAATAACTTCCATAATCCAACTATACAAAGGCAACCATTAGTCATATTTTGGCATATTTCCTTTTGGTTTTCTTCTTCCATCATTTCCTCTACTTTTGCTAATACTTCTATAATTTTGCTGTTTGTAAAAATCTCATTATGTGAGTATTTTTCTTGAGTTTTTAAAAAGTCTTAGCAACATCATTTTTAATGAATACTTAGCTGGAGAAAAAAAACTTATTCAGAAGGGAATCTGGGTGGTAAATCTGGCAGCCAGGTAGAAAATTTGTTAGAAAATTAGAAGCTAATAGCTAAAGAGACAAGATAGTTCTAGATTATGACCAGAGAACTATCAAGTAGAAAAGCCAAATTTTCACTATCAGCCAATTCTCTAAGCATTCACATTTAGCAAAATGTCTGCCATGGGCACTGTCTGGGAGGAACGATGGCTGAGGTAAGGCACGCTTTGGCAAACATCATTCCACTGGACCATGCAAAGTGACAAAACGGTTAGAAATATAAACACAAATGAGGTCAATATGTGAGGCAGTACACTTCGGCATGAAACAAGACAACCATGTCACATGGCAGAGGCACAGCAAGGCACAGGAAGAGCAAGGGAAACGCTTCAAGGCCACTCAGTATGGTCAGCAGCTGAATGGAAGTCAGCCCGAGTGGCAGAGCTTTAGGAAGTTCAGGTGCAAGATGGCCAACACGTGGGCACAATTGCTCTCCTTTCCTGGAAATAGCTGACGGCCATTAAAAAAATATAAAGGGAATACATTAGTAAAAGTGCTGCAAACTAGAAGGATGGCAACTGGGATATCAAAGATTTTTGGTAATTTCTAGAAAGTGGCAGGCAAATTGAGAACTGGGCAAATTTCCACATAGAAGACGGCTGAGCAGGATGGATGAAAAGTGACTCACAGCTAGTGATATCATTGTGAGCTGTAAGACCACCAGGGATGAAGAGAAGATCCTAAAGACTTCTACAGAGAAAGGTGAATTACTGTAAGGGACAAGAATCAGACTAGAATTAGATGCTAGTTGGCAATAAATCCAAGATTCCAAACTTCTGAAGGAACTGGATTCTACACCCAAACCATGATCCAGACATGCAAGAATTGTGAAAAGATGCTAACCACAAACCTTTTCTGGAAAACCAAACAAAGCTACAGATCTACATAGTTTAATGGCCATAAGCGATATTTCTTAACTAAATGATTAGACTTAAAAGGCCCAGGAGAGCATGGAAAACATGGCAAGCCACCAGGGCAGCATCAGGCATTTCTTCCCAGGGGGAATCTTTCTAACAGTCTACATAACTGTCCCAGGAGCTATTATTATTATTTTTTTCCCTGAAGGTGATACTTAGGTAACAGTGGGTAAGATTCAATAAAATGGGCAGGTGTGGAGATTCTGGCTTAGAAGCCTCGCATTCCAAATAGAAACCAATATTCCTTGTAACAAGCACAGATCTCAGAATCACAAGGAACATGTGCATTTATAAAAGTCAGTTGCACTGAGGAAAGCCCAAAGCTGTCTCCCAACCAGATATTTACAGTCCTCCCAGGACAGATGCAATTTAGTGACCGGGGCAATTTTCATCATAAGCAATGGTGTTTAATAACACAGCAGACATTCCACTTTCATGAGGTTTTCAGGGAAAGATCTAGAAGGGTAAGTGGACCCAAGGTCAACATGTCATGCAAAGGGACCACACAAAAGAAAAGAAAGGAAAGAAAGAAGAAACGAACAAACCAACCCAAGAGACAGTATTGCCAATGTAGATAGGAAAGAAGAAGGAAGTTTAGGATCACAGCTGTAGAGTAGGTGTAGGAAGCAATCTGCTCGAAATTAACCAATGAATACACAGTATGCTTTAGAAGCTTCTGTAACAGGAAAAAGAGGCAATTAGGAACTTCAGGAAAACAAAAAGCTGCCTAATATAAAGCTATTCAACATGTGAACAATTCTGAGCACTCGTTAGAAAAATCTAATCTATTAGATCTGAACAGGGTACAATTCTTCCCAGAGGGGCACATGCTTAGTGACACAGAATATTTCTCTCACTGCACATCCAATTACTAGATATGTTGTGAACAATGTTTATATAATCAAAATATTATAATGAGTTCTTAGTTGTTTTCCCTTCTAAGGATCATTTTATAGTTAACATGTGGAAAATTTAAGCTTAGGTTATAAAACAAAATTTAAGTATCATAAACGTTTACAATGTCAGTGTGGCTGGACAGCTAACAGAAGATGGGAAGTAGGAAGAGTAAAGATATAGGGAAATGGAGGGGTAGTAATTTTTTCATCAACATAGTGGGAAGTCAAAAAATGCTGTCCATAATTGATGGATTAAAAAATAGAGGTTTACAAACTGTATTGCTGTATTGTGCGCATCTATGAATATGTGACAACAAATCCCAACATTATCTACAACTATAATGCACCAATAAAAAAAAAGGGAAAAAACAGAGGTTTAATTTTAAAAGATGATAATAGAGCTAAAATAAAAATTATAACTAACCAAAGGAGTGGTTAAGTGAACTAAATTTATCATTTTTATAGTAAGACTAAAGGTGATAATTTAATTGGCAGAGGTATAAAATATTAAAATCGAGAAGTTACAAACACTAAAAAATCAAAAACAAAACTAAAAGTTCAAAAGTAGTTACTCTGACGAGTGAAACATAGATGGAAAGTTAAATTTTCACATCATAAATAATGCACTCTTCATTGCTTAAATTAATTTTCAGTGCATGTTCACATTTATAACTTAAAGCTGATTTTAATAAATGGATTAAGTGTTCAACAATTTAGAGAACAACAGAGAAAAGGAATCAATGCTTGGCAAAGTAAGGTCTTTGAAGTAAGGCTAAAGTGTACAGGATTAGATTAGGTGAAGAAAGAAGTGTTAAAAGTAATTTTTTAAAAATTAGTCAATCCAGGGCTGGGAATGTGGCTCAGTGGTGGAGCACTTGCCTAGCATGCACAATGCCCTGGGTTTAATCCCAGGCACCACCAAAAGAAAATAAAACAAAACAATTAGTCAATACAAAAGCAAAGGTATCTACAGCAGACACTTGACAAATGACCCTCTACCCAGAAACCAAAACAAGTGAAGAGCCAAGTCTAGCAGAAAGAAATGCATAGAAAGGAAAATACCAACCCCAAAGCTGAGAGACCAACAGAGATGGGGAGCAGCTCATTCCCTAGAGATTCTTCAGAGGACAGCAGAAATCTGAGTCCTCAACTCTTAACAAGGAAGGATGTAATCAAGAGGCAGTGCTACGATTTTTAAATATTCCACATAATTTTATTTATAACATGACTCACACTCTGTTTCAATAAAGAACAGGCACAATTCTTGAAGCTAATAGAATCCTCTCTTGAGGTCTGCTCTGGAGTATGTTAGTTAAGAAGGAAAGTTTTTTTTTTTATCATTTGCATACATTTTCAATTTCTTAAGACCTAACTTGAAAATGAGAAGTATAATAAATTCAGGCTATGCCTATAAATGTAAACTCATAACCTCTGATTCTGTTGATCCTTATAGGGTTAAGGGGTACTTGCCTTCTTTTCACTACTTGTTCTTTTATTGTATTATTTATTTATTAATATGTAAAACACTGCTGGAGCATCTAAGTGCTCACATACAAAGTTAAAACCAATTATTTAAATCAATCAACAGAAGCAAACAATAAAGATGTTGATGACTTAATGGGAGAGGATTTAATGAGTGAATGGGTTTTTTAATTAAAAATTTTTTAACTAAATACAAAATCATTATAAGTACCTGGTCAACAGTCAGTCACCCGGCTCTTATTTAAATCACACCTATTATATAGCACCTTTGACAGAGGGACATAAAAGAAAACGACAAGAAATATATTTTATAACTTCCAAACTGTCATAAGGGCTGGGTGACAAGTGTCGTAGATGACAAGCTTTAAGGACGCACAGCATCTGTTCTGGGAACTGTACACTCAATAAGCAAAGCCTCTGGGAAGACAAGCGGGGGTTGGTTGCTCATGGGCCTTGGCGGCCTTCTGGCTTCATTAAAAGGGCCCCAGGAGCTTGGGTATAAATTAACCACTTTGTCTCCCCTTTCCCATCATCCAGCTTGGTACTGGGGTAATGCGCTGGTACTAGAAGGCAATGTGGTACACTAGAAAGAGTTGTGGCTTTACCTCTTAGCTCTCCTCCTTAGAAAAAATACTTCATTTCTCGGAGCTTCATTCTCTTTTATAAAATAAGGGCAATACTCCACAAACATTTTGTATTCAGACAAAAAGAGATAAAACACATGAAAGCACTGGAATATTAGGATATATTTGTTTTCTTGTGCTGTGGCAGAGGTGCCTGCAAGATGCATGCTTCACCGGGAAGCAGCTGCCCAGCCAGGAACTGACTACATTTTCCAGCCACATTCAGCACATGAGGATGCATTCTCTTTTCTTTCCCAATCAACCAGCTAGATGTAGGCGACGCTGATGAGGCCCTAAACGATGGTGGAGCTCTAAGAAGGGGGATGTGTGGGTTCCCCATTCATCTGTGAAGAGCCACTTGACACCTATGCTGACTGTTATGTGACTAAGAAATACACTACTGTGTTAAGTCACTCAAATACTGAAATTTACCTGTTACAGTAGCACGTGCTACCGTAACCAACATGTACCTGTTTTGTCATAGTATACCAGTACTTGTGATGGTGTCAAACAGTTCCTCAGATGAGCCATTGTCAATGCTAGTTAGAAATCTTGGCCAAACAAGCGCATGAAAAGAGGCTCCACATCATCAGCCATCAGATAAGTGCAAACTGAAGCCACAGTGACAGGCCACTGCACTTCACTCTACGGTCAAAAAGATGGATAATAAAAAGTGCTGGTGTGGAAAAGACCCCCTGTCTGCTGTTAGTGGGGATTCAAAATGGTGTAGCTAGTGTGGAAACATTTGGCGGGTCTTCAAAAAGTTACCGTATGACTCAACGATTCTACTCTTAGGTTTATAACCAAGAGGACTGAAGAAATATGTTCATATGAAAACTTATACAGGACTGTAAGTTATTCATAATAACCAAGAAGTAGAAATAATTCAAATGTTTATCAACAGATGAATGGATAAAAAATGTGGTTCTACAATGGAATACTACTCATCCTTAAAAAGAAATGAAACCCTGATATATGCTACAACCACGGATGAACCTGGAAAACATTATGCTAAATAGAAGTAAGGAACAAAAAGTCACATGAGATTTCATTTATGTGAGATTCCATAATATGAAAATACACAGGGAGGAAGTAAATTATTGGATGCTGGGTGGGGGAATTGGAAAGAAATGAGAAGTGACTATAAAACAGGAGAAGGCGTCATTTGGGGGCAATGAAAATGTTCTGGAACATTGGAAGTGATGGGTGCACAACTCTGCGAATATACTAAAAACCAGTGGATTGCATACTTTTTTTTTTTCTTTTTTCAGGGCTGAGGACCGAACTCGTGGCCTTGTGCGTGCTAGGCAGGCACTCTGCCACTGAGCTAAATCCCCAACCCAATTGCACACTTTTTATAAGGGTGAATTTATAGTATGCCAATCTGTTAAAGTTTGGATTGAAAATGTCCCTCAAAGGCAACTATGTTGGAGGTCTGGATGCCTGTCTGTGGTACTCTTGGGAGGTGGTAGGACCTTGGAGAGGTGGTCAGGTGGAAGGAAGTTAGATCATCTGAGGCCTGCATTTGAAGGGAATAAGCCAGCCCTTTCCTCTCTCTTTCTCTGCTTCTGAGCCGCCATGAGGTGAAAGGCCTCCTCAGCCATGTGTTCTTGCTATGATCTACTGTACCACCATAGGCCCAAAACAATAAGAGTAAGTGATCATGGACTGAAACTAAGAATCAAAGCAAACTTTTCCTCCTTATAAGTTGATTTTCTCAGCAAGTTTGTGTCAGCAATGGAAACTGGACTAACAAAGCACAATAATGCAATTTAAAAAAGGAAAAGAAATATGATTCATTTGCTGTGTCTTGCTTGTCTCCCAGAGAATCTGACTCTACAGGAAAAGGTACTGAGCTCTTCCCATGCACCATGATTCTAGGCTGATCAGAACCCACAAAATACTTCTGCTAGCTGTTTCTGCAGCCAAGTAAGCTCAGAGCCCTCATGCTAAATGCATTAAACGCTTCTGTTTGCCTACAAAGAACCTAAGGCACATGGCTTTCCTCAATTCTGGTAACAGCATAGCTGATGCTGAAATGAGAAGAATTTTTAGTTAACCCTGAGACTGATATGAGGGTGGGGATTAAGACAGAGCCCTAGAATAACCACTGAAGTATGAATCACGTCAGCAAAATTCTTGAAGGAAGAAGAAGGAAAAAAAAAAAAAAACCCTAAAGCAGTAGTGTGGGATGTGGGAAGGATCTGAGAGAACTGTGTAAGTCTTTCTTTTCCCTGCTAAGATACATATGTTATTTTCAAAAGTGTGACTCAAGTTCAAATCATAACATAAAGCTCGTTTAGACCTACCAAGTAAATTCTTGTATGAATGCATAAAATAGTCAAAACTAAATTAAAGGATTATTGGAATATGTTTTTAGCCTCAAACAAAAAAAAAAAGAACAGAATTTGGAGGTTCTATTAATATACATTTAGAACTGCTGAATCCCTCAGAAAGACTACTTTTGCAGTTGGAGTAAAGGACTAAAAGGATGCAACTTACTTGCAGGAGACTTTTGTTCTATCAGCCACCATGGTCCACTGTTGCTGGTTGGTAGAAACCTCAACATAGTAGCTATAGCTGCGATCATCACAGTCCCAAAGTAATAACCTGAACAAAGACAAAAACAAGATTGCCGAACATGTTCTCATTGGTATGGGTATACAGGCACAGGGTAATCTATGCCTACTTTATCCCTCCTCCCACCTGCCCGCTTTGGCTCACAAGTCCAGAACTGGGAAAGAAAGTGAACACCCAAAGGCATGAACAACTGGAGCTGATCTGCAGCGCATCTCTTTAGAAGTTTATTTCACAAATTACCCAATTCTAGGTAGTCTCTGTGCACCTAGGAGAAAAGTTCTTCAGATTGGTTCTGGATGGTGATGTCTCCATGTCCTCCTTCCTGATTCTCCACTTGGCAGGGCTGACTAAAGGCAAAATCCTGGATATCACTGCTCACGGAGGAATCTGCTTTCTCATTAGTGATAATTAGCATGCCCCATGACCTTTATTTAGCATGTTTTAGGTTTCTTCTCATTCTCATCAAGATGGTTGCCTAACTTTGGTAAGATTATTTGATTTAAGAAGTCTAGTCATCTGTAGGATCCACAGCAGATTGGTTCCAGGACCTCCCCAAATCTGCAGATGCTCATGCTGCTTAATTAAAGAAAGAAAGAAAGTGCAGTATTTGTATATAACCTACACACGCCCTCCCATACACTTTAAATTATCCCTAGGCTACTCTCAATATCTAATACAAAACAATTGTAATGCAAATAGTTGCTACATTATGTTTTCTAGGGAATAATGACAAGAGAAAGTCTGTACTTGTTCATAACAAACTGTGGTTAGTTGAGTTCACAGATGTGGAACCCATGCATATGGAGAGCCTTCTATATAGGCAAACACATATTCATTAGTAAAACTTTCTTATTTATTATTTAGGAATTTATTGTCTTGGTCCAGTTCTCCTTATTAGCCCCTTTCCATCCAGATAAGAACTTACCCATTGACTATTATTCCAGTGACTTGAATCTCAAAGCTGACAAAATTTATCTATTGGTTTCATAACTATGGTTACCTCTGGGGAAGGTATTGATTGGGAAATGGTATGAGGAAACCTTCTAGAATGCCAGTAGTGTACTAATTTTGTCATGGGTGGTAGTTACATGAGTATAGACATGCAAATATTCATTAAGCTACACATAAATTATTTTTGCACTCTGTATTATTCTTCAATTAAAAATGAGAATAAAAAAAGAAGTAAGCATTGCAACATAGGATCTGCATTTTGCTTCTGACAGTGCCACAGAGAGAGAGGTCACTGTCTTCTATGATTTCAACCTTAAAAGTCCTTCCTATATAAAATTTACACAGTATTTTATTGCATTATAGATGGTCACATGCATTTGTTTCCTCTAGCAGCTAGAATAGTAAGCTCTCTGAAGGCAGTGTCTATGTCACACTGAGTTTTCTACCTTGTACTTGGCTCAGTATCTCACACAGAGCTTACACTCAATGAACGTCTGCTGGGCAAATACATTCCTTCTAGCAATGGTAATTATGACCATGATAGCCAAAACTTCTTTAATGCTTACTGTGTATCAGGCCCCGTGCTACACGATCTTACTAAGTTCTTCCAAATATCCTTTTAGTGAATACTATCAAATTACAGATGATGAAAACAGCTTAGCTCTATTAAGTAACTTATCTAAACTCATGGTTGCTGAGTGCTTGATATAGGATTCCAACCTGAATCAAAGCTCAGTTCTATTATTCTGCTGACAAATGTTTCCTTTATTCCCAGTTTATGAACCTGGGTGATAATTTTCAACCTGCAATCTATTACTCTATAAAAGTGGTTTGTGTTACTTTCTTTTAATTTGTAAATGTAATCAATGAAAAGCCTTTGCACAACTTCAGCTTAGTGTCACCTATAAAGCTATTATAGAGGATTAGGATTGTCCACGTTTCCCCTTTCCCTTACTTCTTGCTTTTCAATTGTAATTCTGTCTGCTATCAAGTAATATAAGTTTCCTACTGAAATCAGGTGAGGACTTCAGATTGCTCAATCATTCTCTTCATTAATAGCTCTGGTAACAGGTTTGCTGGGAGACAATGTTGAGTCTATTTTCCCATTGAGATTCTGGATTATTTATGGACAGCCAGGTTTGTCAGCCTTCCAGATAATCCTGAGTTAGTATTTCTACAGAGTATCCAAATGAAAACAATCAGTCCCTTTCGGGATAGAACCTAACCAGACCTCAAAATATTTCATGGAGAAAGACTGCCTTGAGGATACAGGATATAGAAAAGATAAATAAGGATGACCAATTATGAGTATCATAAACATTCTAGTGGTGATATTCTTGGAGTGACAGCACATTGAAGAATTCTTAAATGGCTTATTCCATAAAGTCTTCTATTTTGTTTTCGGGCAAATAATTATTTTAAATTGAAGATCATTTGTAATTCCAGTAAGGTTGAAAAAAAACATACACAGT